>JAOBRC010215800.1:0-14938 GCA_027575255.1 Scolionema suvaense | reverse complement strand
AACTGCTTCTAAAGGACTTTTGCTCCGGTGGAACATAGATCATCCTACTGGTTTCACTTAGCACGGTTTTATTTTGTGGTTGTACCGTTTTTTAATTTCTGTCCCCACAACTTGTGTTAATCTTGTTACCTTCGTTTGTAAGATCTATTTCTTCAATTCTAGTGTTCTTTACGATTTGATGTCCCCACAACGTGTGTTATTGTATATGCTTTTCTTTGAGTACTGAAGTGTCTAACCATCCTCCAGAGCTCTTTTTTCAAAACAGTTCGAGGAATAGGCGTGCCTCACAGTTGATGTTATGTATTCCTCTCATTGTCATCTGACCGTTTCCTTACGGGTGATAGAAATGTAAACTTTTGGTTTTGTTCAACTCTAATGTCACTTGTGTTGTTAACCGTTTTCAAGAAATTTAGTTTCAATGAGGCCTTTTGCTGAGTTTTTGATCTGAATATTTTTGGAACGTATAAAATTATCAAATGTCCGTAGAAAAAGACTTTATTGTTGTAGTACTATCAGAGGTGATGTTTTTTTTTGTTTTTTGTTGTTGTTTTTTGGCCTTTTTAGCTTCTGGGTCCTCTTGGGAAGTGCATGACCGGTCTGCAAATTTTGATACGTATTTAATTTTGGGACTTGAAGGAATGGAAGAGAATGTTTTCCTTTGAACATGTTTTGATGATGACCTCCAGGTCGCAAATTTTGTCGCACAGGTGATAGTCCCTGTCTATCTTTGAATTTAATCTGATGACAAATATTTGGTTTCCTTTTATAGTTGCCGGCAGCTTTGATCCAAGTCGAAGCGTCCACTGTCCTTACCACGGACAGAATTATTCCGTTAACAGGAGAGAGCGATAGAATTTTTCTTACCCACTCTGAGATAGCCAAGCCGCTTCTTCACCTGGACACATTTAGTAAAGATACTCATACCTCATCAGTGACTTTATGCATTCTTCTAATTCGGCCCATTTCAGGTGTCCAATGACGAAGACTATATGTGCGCATACATTGCATGTTTCGTATGAAACGTTTGCCAAATGCCAGCTACTGCTCCTCAATATTAACTTTTCACAATAGGAAACTGAACAACCTAATAAACACGTTAAAGAAAGAGCCTTAAGGATAGTCCAGAAAAACTTGACATCATCTTTCAGGAATTACTTGACGAACAAAAATTTGTTGCTGTCCATGATATAAACTTACTGTGTGCAGCAATAGACGAGTTGATTATACGTGTAGATCCTAAATGTCAATTCAGCCGAAGAATAATCCAGTGTTATGGTTGGTACAGAAACGTTTCCACGAAGGTAGAAGGCTATGGAAGTCGATAACTGGTAAACAAAACGATCTTATTCATTCCCAGCATTCAAGATAAACGTAAGGAAATGAAAGCCTGTCAATTGCAATGTGGGTTATGCAAGAAAAAGCTGTTTACTTCAGAAAGGTTAACGTTATTTTCTTAGTATGTCAGTCTGGTTTATCTGCTCGGTACGTATATATGGCTATATTTTTGTTAAACCAACTGTAAAGAACGAGATACATACAGATCACCGAGAAGGCCAAAAGTTGGGACGTCGCCGTCGTCCTGAGGAATAAGTTAAAGTTTCAAGTGCATTGATATAGCCAAGGCTTAGAATACCTTGATATAGCAGAAGTTTAGTTCAAACATGACATACAGTTATTATATCATGGCAGAAGCTTGTGTAGTTTTAGGGATATTCAGTCCCAAAGTGTAGCAGCTACCATCTTGCCTCTAACTATGCATGATGTCACTGGGGCACTATTCAAATTATCTAAACTTTCATACGTAAATACCAAATATTAAATGACTGCAGAGAGCTTTTGCGTAACTAAGGAAATTGCAATGCATAGCAACGTGCCTCGATGACATCATCAAATATCAAGATCGTACTTAGCTGCTGGATTTAGGGCTGAATATCTCCAAAACTAAGCAAGCGTTTGTCATGAAACAAAAACTGTAAGTCATGTTTTAATGAGCTCTATCATGTGGTAAAATATCATTTTTGACTGTTGTTCCCCTTTAAGATAAGCTTCATCAGCTACGAAGGTGGTCAGAAATTCCACAGGTTACCAAATTCATATGCAGCCTGTAGAGCTACTCATCATGAAGCACAATTCCCTCATACCACGGAATAGGAACAAGAAGACTTAAATAATATTTACTTGAAATTGTCTTTGTCTGCATGGTACGTGTTTCTTCATAGCCGGAAACAAGCACCAAAGCAACGACACTACAATAAAAGCGATCTTTTGACTTTGTTACGTCTGCTCGGTACCTTCTACATTCTGAAATACTAATACTGCTGCCATATAGACCCTTCTTAAAATCACCTATCATATTTTGTTAATAAGAATGGTCATTTTGCTAGAATTTTTGGGAAACAATACCCATCATTAAGTATGTTTGCGTCATAAAACCGTCTAATCAATTTTAAGCAAAACGTTAGTTTTTAGCTTATTCTGTTTTATACCACGTTTTAAAAATGATCAACGTGCAGGAATTTTGACATGTCCTGACCGTAAAATCATGTGATTAAAATACAACTTAGATGTAAAACCAAGTTTAAAAAATAACAGTTAAAAATCGACAAACATTAACCCTTCGTCGGTAACGCTAAAAACTAGGGTATTTGGGAGTCCGGTTGTCTGCTTAGGGGCCGGGATAGATGATCGGATACTGAGGACACTGCCATACTGTAGATGCACCGTATAAGGGATCTCTATTGAGAACCCGTTAGTTTGGGCAATTTTGACACTTCCTGAATCCAATACAAATGAAATTTGTCAAATAGATAGTAAAAACAAAGTTCACTGTGTATTCCAACTTTTAGGGCAAAAGAAGGACGGCTACGGTATTTTACAGGCCGATCAGCTAATTAAAAAATAGTAATTTTGGTGACTTTTCGGGTCTGTAAAATAGACCCTGTTTATCAAAACGGCACCAAAGTTGACAAACACAGCAATTAGGAACAATGTTCCTGCCAAGTTAGAACATGATTGGTGAAAATTCTTTTGGCCAATCAGATTGCTGACAAGTGCCCCTCGGACACGGGCTCATACTTGAAGTACCAAGAATGGTGCCGAAAAGGACGTAAGTAACTACTAATTTCCAAACTAATGAAAAAGACTCTTCGAACATAAGGAATATGAATACAGGCAAAACACCCAAAATTGACAAAAAAGGCAGGTATCTAACTTTATTCATTTAGGGGTAGTTTGCTTGCAGCATTTACATAGGGGTTAAATTTACCCCGGAAAAAGGCCGGAAATACTAAAGGATTTAAAATAAAATTAAAAATGAGCTAATGAACTCTACAAAGGTTTGGGATGTTTTTGAGCATCTCAGGGTTAAAAAAAGCCGTTGGGCCACCTTCCCCTAACCTTTTTAGGGTTAAATCACCTGTCACGTGACCCAAAGTGATGACGTCACCACATTTGTTGAAATTCGAATACTTACTTTTCAACATTAACCCTCCAGATACTGATGTTTTTGACGATTGCTGAGGGGGTCCATTGGACCACAGTTGTTGATTCTATTATTATCTCATTACCACTTTTACATGGACATCAGTAAGTATTGCCCATTACCACTCTTTGGTGTTACATCATTATTTTTATTTTCTACTTTCTCCATTACCCAAAGCAAACGATGCACAACTTCTCCTAGAAATGGTGAACCTTAGTAGAGTTAAATACTTTTCAGTAAAATTAAGGAAGATAAATGTCTGTACTTTTATAAAACTCGAATACCAATTTTTGTTTCGCCTTTAGTTTTCTTTGATCTTGAATCATGTGGGCCTGTACCGATAGTTCCTCTGAACTAGGGCTCTAAAAACTAAGTCATAGTGATGGCTTGAAAGGTCTCGTCAAATAGAAATGAAGTTACATAATACTAGTATTTTCAAGCTTTAGACAAATTAACATGACAAATAAAAACATACTTGGTTCCAGCAAGCTTTCTCCTCAGAATCCATTTGACTACATGTTGAAATCCATGTCTTTGTCAAAGACCGGTATAAAATAATTTCCAAGATCAAAATTGTGATGAAGCCGACAGAAGGTTTTACTGGAATAGATTGTATGAATTGTCCCTTTTCATCAATTTTCGTTGACTTTTTCATAGTTATGCAGAATATTCTCCTGAATTTCATGTGATTCAAAGGCGGTTAATCTTTGTTCACTTTCAAATTTAACCCTATTCCTGCCGGGCTTTTTTGGGTGGTGTACTGCTGGGGGGGGGGCGAATTCTGCCAGGCGCCCTAATTACCTGTTAAGTACCTGTCAGACCGTGGAACCAATGCAGTACCTTAAAACAGTCTTTTATGAGTACATTAAGCTAAAAATGAGATTTTCTGAGTTCCTAGAAGTGCCTCAGACGAGATATGCGTGAGGTACACTTTTTGAAGTTTCGTACGAAAATTCGTCCCTGAGAACGAGGTACAACAACAAATCTTGATAAACAAGACGTCAGATTTTGGTATTTTTTTACCCAAAGCCTTGTAGAAATCTCTCCACAGTACCAAGTCGACTCACAAATGGGAAATAAAACATATACCATCGTACTCAGTGTTAAAAACTATGAAAAGCCACCAAAAATGAGCTTAAAATGTGTAGCCCCAAAAATTCTGTGTTGGTCAATACGCAAACCTGGCGCAATGTGCCCCGCCCTCCAGCAGGAATAGGGTTAATAGCGGTTAAGCTAAGCCTTCTTTGCCACCATCTGTTCTAAACTTGCAATATAAGGTAAAGAGCTGAAACTTGGTGACTTTTGATATTTTTATGGTAATAAGATGGACTAGGAACGATTTTGAAATTTTTCATCTTATCAGTTTTTTGGGTGGTTTCTGACAGGTGATTGAACCAATTTTTGCTCTTCAAATTTTCGGAAAAGCATGAAGATGAACATAGCACTCGTACTTGTGCACTTCAAATGAAAGAGCATACCATTTGCTTTTATTTTAAACAAAGTGAAAGAAAAAAAGCTTGTTTGGTTCAGATTTTATGGTCCCAAATATTTTGGACCAAATTTTTCGAAATTTTGCTGATCGAGATGCTGAAGTTGACAATTGTAGTATGCTTCTATCAGAAATTAGACAAGGGGGATACTTTTATAGTAGGACTAAACTTTATTTTTGACTGAATGCTCTTTGTCCATTTTGCTGATTGTAAAAAAAACTTCTGATGCCAGCACGAGTCGTATTGGCTGACAAGTTGCATAAATAGTCTTCTAGAAATCATTGCTGATAGCAATGTCCACACCAAAACTTGGTTATCGCATAGGATTTAGAGAGGATAGTTACTAACCAGTCTTCTTGCCCCACCGAAGTGTTTAATAAGAATATGCCCACAAAGGTTTAACCCTATCCCAGGCGGGCTTTTTTGGATTCGTGAAAGGCGGGGGGGGAGGGCTTTTTTGCCCGCGCTGGAAAAATCGCTATAAAATCCATTTGGAAGGTCAGAATGAAATGAAACTTGGTAGGAACAATCTACAGACATTAAGAAAGATTTCTATCAGTCTAATTAACTTAATTGATGTTGACGTCATCAGAAAACCGTGATGACGTCATTACCGCCTGTATCCTGCCTCGGATTTCTTACAAAAATCATGAAAAATGATTTCATTGACAAATGAATACTCCTGGACTATTATTTCATAACATACAATAGTTTTCTAACTTATAAAGTGCATTTCTGGTGAAAAATGCCACAAAAATTCAAGAAAAGTCGTAAAATGAGCCATCAGAACGTCAAAATTTGCCCAAAGACAATGAAGAATGACGTCATAGGTCAAAATGACAGGTACTGACCAAAATTTTTTTTGCGCCAAAATGTACCTTAGTAAATTTTAGGAAGGTACTGTGAATTTTAGCTTCATAGGTTTTCTCTTTAGAAAGTTATCGCGACCGAAAGAACCCCGCGGGCAAAAAAGCCCCCCCGAATGGGATAGGATTAAGTTCTACTTAGAAGCTGCCTTTATCTCAAACGATTCAATTTTTGTGAATATAAGATTTTTGTTTATAGAACCAGCATCCAACGAAAACAGCTAAGCACTTACATGGGGGAGAGGGGGAGATATTCCTCCAGATTTTTGAAGCAGCTTTTGTATGCCCTAAGAAGAAAAAAACTTTCTGCGTCTCCGGAGCGTTAACACCGTCTACTTTACATGTGCACATTGAGATTAGCATCAGATAGCCAGAGGTAAATTTTCGCCCCCTCCCACAGTTTCGATATTTTGAGCATGTTCGCGCAGCTTTCGCAACATATGAGCGGAAATATCTTGCACATAATTTAGCCCAATTTGTTGGTCAACAGGGGGTCGTCACAGGACGATTTTCTAACAGGGGAAGGTAAACTTTTTGCGGATTGACTTGGCTTGCTTTCAGCATCTGCAGGCCCAAAATATTCTTCTTGATGAGAGGGTGTCCAAAGGTGTGGTGGATGTCTTGCAGGAGAGGTAAGCAATGTGCACCCAAAACACTGCATCATGATATTGAAGTCATCAATTGAATTCCATCTTTCCTGGCGATTCCAAGTTGCCTTGGGATGCATAAATTGCCACTTCGATTTCCGGGACTCCAGAAAATGTGCTCAAAGCGAACGCTTTGGCTTTTTTAACACGCGTTTTGCTAACACGAACTATATGCGATGCCATAGAGGAAAGTACTTTTTGTCACAACCATTTCTGTACCTGACGCAAAACAGCGATATGTGGGCAGCCGGAAGCGTACCAAAAAATAATGGATGCGTCTTGATATGAAGACTCTGGGTTGCTTTGATAATGTTTACTATTCGGGGCATAAGGGAGTAAATTTCCACCTAAATTCGTCATGAAAGCATGCCTAGATGGGTGCACTTGGAACACATGTGGCGAAACATTTCAAGATTTAGAAAATGACATAAGAACCAGGGCTAGATCCAGACATTTTTGCAGCGGGGGTTCTCGACACAAGAGATTTTTCTCGTGTTATTAAGCCTACTTGGTTACTAGCATATAATGTCACATTGCTTGACCATAGAAACTGTAAGTATCAACAATCTTTGTTGCAGATAGATGGTGAACAGAATTCTGGTTGCTTTGCAGGAAGAAGGGGAGAGGGATGGTCTACGGACCCCCGACCACCCCCACTGGAAGCATGTCTCAAAGAGAACGTTTTGCTGGCATAATAAGAAGAACCCCATTAACTTTTGTGGGACCATAAGATTTGAAGCAATCAAACTTTTTCCTTCAAATTTATTATAAATTACATGAAGAGTAGTTTCTGCTATTATGCACTATTCATTTTATTGCTAAGACAACTTTGCTGTCCTTCCTACATCATTTACAATGACCTGAAGGCATTTGAAACTTAAAGACTGCCGCATAAATACAACGAGGACATTTTGAAGGACATCATTAGCTACCATGTACCAATTTTGGACATGCAGAGTGAGCACTCGCTTCGAGTTAACTAGTTCATGAAAAAGCATTTTCTTACTATTGGCACGGAACTATACCTAAATTTTACGTAGTATCACAAGTACATTAGAAGCAGATTGGCGTATAAAAAGTTTATCTAATCCTGGTGGTATTTCTTTCTTGTAAGTTATCAGACTAAGAATCGTTTGGGTTCAAGTCACTATATAGGTAAAATCTAAATGTAAGCATATGTCCAAGCCCATGAATGTTTTACTCGAACCTTCCGCTTTGGTCCCTAATTTCCTTTTTTGAGGTAATTTACATTCTGCGACGTCTTTTATGCGGAGAAACAACATTCCGCGAGAAAAACTTCGACTTTTAGAATGTTAAATATTTCAGGATTTTTGACGCATTTCTAACAATATGCCTTTCGCCATCCTTTGATCGAGGCTTCAAACTTCAGAAATTCTGCATACTGACGAGAACATACTGACGGAAAAGATACCGTGTTTCGTAATGCTTTTTATAATCCAGTACAACAGTACAGTATGTTCCTTGTTTGACCCTGTGCTGGTGTCTCCCGGAAGTAGAGCATGTGAACCTCCTTCTGAGGAAGCCATTAGCAGACCCTATACAGAATATGGCAATAAAGGTTGTACTAATAGAAGTTTCAACCCCACTTCCTTTAGGAGGGGCACCCCTCTGACTATTCTCTTGCAAACTTTTTTTCGGCAAGTGGCATGTGCCTATAATCTCTTGTCTTTCATCAATATAACTAAATTGTTGAAAAGGACGTTGGCTAGTGAACTTCGTCGTTGGCTAGTCTATATTCACAACTATGAGAAGGGGATATAAACACCCAAGTGATGCTATCAGGTCACCCTAGTTGTAGTGTGAAGGAGAACCGGGAAAGGAAGGGGGGAGGGGCAAGAAAAGCTTGAACACCTACTTTTTCTCACAAACTACGATGCACATTAAACTGGTAATCGTGAAAATCTAAAGGGAGTCCTCCGAGAAACCAGTACCCCAGTACCCAGCTGGAAACGAGTTCCAGGTATCTTAATAGAAATTGCTACCCCAGCAATGTCACATCCTTTTAAATCATGAATCGCTATAAATAACAAGTGAGATCTTATGGCTTTCTCTCTTATGCCTATCTCAATCATAGAATAGACTCCAAGAAAATAAACGTATTAAAAATAGCATGCATCCGGCAGAGCATTTGGTGAGCAAAACCACTAGGGCAGATCCTGCTTGATACGAGTCCAACGCCACGTCACACTGATGTTACAACTAGGCTGATTCTCGTCACCAAGAGTCTCTCTATGGTTCACAGGAATCTTGTCCATCACAATTCAAGAAATAGTACTGTCTTACGATACTGATTTCCATAGGTTTTCCATCAGCTCGGGTTTAAATGTTCCCATCATGCATACAGTTGCCCGTAATAGAAGAACACTGAATAGCAGCGAAAATAATACAGAATCAATACAGAACAGCAAAGATTGGCCACAGGATGTAAGTCGCATCTATTTTCAAGTCGCAATCATACAAGATATGTAGTTAACGCTGAGAATGAACGCTCCAACATCCAATTTTCCCAATGATGTTCCACACAGTGACCCACCTAAAATTCAATGGAAAATTAATCACAGATTGTATATATTTACTGCTGACTACACTTACTAAGGGTTTTCAAACATGAGCCATTCACAGAGAAAAATTTGTACAGCTTCAAAAAGGCATTATATTGCTTCAAAAATTTGGTCAAAAAAGATCTACGTTGCAGTAGGAAAGAGAACTTACTAATGAAACTAAAAAAGATTGTATCACTATACCGGTAAGTATGAGGCCCAACAGGAAATTCCAACCAAACTACTGATTATTTAATGCAGCCTGATGAAAACTTCACCTTTCAGATCAATGTATAATTATCGCCACATCTGTGCCTTAAACTTCGGTCAGAGTTTCCAAGATTTCAGGTTAAAAGATTCTAACTTGGTACTGTACTTCGCAACTGTAATACAATTCCTAAGAAGCTTACCAGTCGAAGGTTATTCTGTAAAAACACCAACATCATTCTGGGAAACACCACCACCAAACTGTCTAGTTGTATTGGTGAAGTTACCACAATCATCCTAAAGTTGTAACAGAGAATAGAAGCGTTTGTAGAAGATTATTCTACAGACTGACGGATAATTTATGTGCATTTGCATTTGTGACATCAGATAGAGTACATTAAAAGATCGTACAGCGCATTCCTCCATCATTGTATACTGCTGTTGGGCCTAACTGAATATAGCTACCTAGGGTCAAGTCCACAGTGTTCAGCAACCCGAAATTCTGATAAGACCACACAGCTGATTTTATCCAAGTTACGTGTAACTAGATATTCTGTTAAAAATTAAATTTGCTCTCAAAGGCCCAAGTGGATTACAAAAACCTTCAAGGGAAACACAAAGTGCACCTATCTATAAGTTATTACACTTCAAAGGTTTCTCATTCTCCTGGCGTAAGGAATTTGGTACTTTTATTAATTGCTGCTGACTACTACTAAATTGGGGCGATCTCATTTATAATGAACGCTATTCTACATGGGCTTTTTTCACATTATATTACGTAAATTCTAAAATACTCAATCTATGACATTGAAACTTAGCATGTATATTAAGCAACTTTTATGGATCACGTCAACGGTTCTTTTGTTACATCATCAAACATGATAGGTATTGTGGTAATTTATGCAAAATACCCGAAAATTAAGATTTTTGCTATCGTATGACCAGAAAGTGCAAATTGTGTATTTATTTTGACTGGAACCCAAAAACTAGTTTTTGTTACGGATTTTAGGGCCATATCTTCTTAACCACTTAGTATTTTGATCTCAAAGGTTGCCATGACTTGTAATATAGACATGCAGTAAAAGCTATAAAAAAAACAGGCAGTTAATGCATACCGAAAAAAGATATCGGAGACAAATCAGAGCGGGACAGGGTTAACTTGGAAAATTTGGGCCTTTGGATCAGTCTTCTAGCTATGTCTTGGGCATTACAATAACGAATTCGTGTTTTTTTTATTAGTCAGGAGGTTAGGATAGAAAAAGTCCCTCCTAAACTGTGTTCTGCACTGCAACTTATAAACACCACATGGATGGAAGTCTTGTTTTCATTTGATTGATGGCTATGACAAAAACAAGACTCGAAGACGTGGGAGCCCGCTGAAGTAACGAAAATCTTTCAATGCTACGGTTGGGTACATGTGGTGTTTTCTATTGCTGTGGTGTTTTAGGAAATTGATCCACATGTCTGGAAAAGTTTCAAAATTATCTGGAAATGGGACACAGATCTGGAAATATTCTGAAAAATCATTGTTATAACGAGATAGATCTCCAAACAATCTGTGAACTGAATACTGCCACTTTCGCTTTTGATTAATTTATACCAATTTATACCAATTTTTTTCTTGATGGAATGTGTTTTGACTCGCAGGATTGCCTACAGTGAGACTCGAACCCGGGCCATCTGCGATGATGAGCAGAATATCAACTCACTGCCCTCAAGGGGACAATGAGTAGGGGCCACAGGTGAATGGTCATTCCTGCTTCTGAGCCTGGCGCAGACTTCTTTAGTGCTTCGCACCTCTTATTCTGTCTGCTAGGGAGATCTCTGCAACGCAGTCAACTACATCTCCATCGCTGACCGTAATTTTTTTCTTAGTTACTGTATATCTTCGTCTATGTGGGAATTGACTTCTCTGCAATGTTAGACCACATGAGATAATGGGCCGAACACCAAGCACTGTTAATTAAGTCAGGGGTTTGAGCAAATCTGCTGAACACCTCGGGTCGTCGGTTTGAGTCTTGCCCGGTACAATGTTTTACATGGTTATGGGCCTGTGTGGCAATCAGCGAGTGTTTAGTAATACTAAACAAGTAAATGTGTTCCTTTAAAGTTTTCCTTTGGAACTGCAGACACCTTGCAAGGCTTGAAATAACGGCATGCAGATACACTCCATCGGACATGATGACTGGTCTCCTAATTTTCATGACCGGCATATTTTACCGAGCTGCCTGTCAACTGTTCTGGTACATGTTCCAATGCATGGTTGTGAGTTGATTATATATATGAAGTTGATCAGCAGTGCTTGTTTACTGGTCTATCAAGTAGCTGGCAAAATTGCACAGATATAGCTGGAATGGACCGCTTATTATTTTTCCGATCAACTTCGCACATGTGTATATTTCAAATGAAGCCATTAGCTTGTGCCAATGTACAATCAACAATGCCATTTATCTGCACAAATTAACATAACGTATGTAGTAATCGAAATTAAAAGAATGACACAGAGAAATAAGACATAAACAATAAGAATCACATTTGATGAATTGGTACTGGAATTCTTGCTTGTAAAACTACTGGCAGCTCATTCATAGGAATGAATTTAACGAATTTTGGCAAATGTGCTTTCAAGTTGTTTTTGTTATGAGACAACATTAGTAAAAAATGTTTCACGACGATGAAACAAGGACTAAAATTGTGAACTTAGCAACGACTAATTTTGTTCAGAACTTTTTTCAAAAACGAATATCACTCCAAGGAGATTTCATCGTCATAGGTCGTTGACAAAACTAATACTGACATTCTTGTTACCAAAATATTCTTCTGTGAAATTTTTCTGGTTAAGCCAACAACGAAAGTTCATACTGGGGATCCTTCCTTGAAGTTTGTCCAATTCCCAACACTTTCTTTCGGAGAGAGCTTCTGACCTGAAATAAGTGATAAGTTTCAGGGCGTTTTAATTTGTTTCCTGATTTCTGAAAGTATAGGCTGTTCGGAAAGCATTAGCATGCTGGGTGTTCCTTGAGCATACCCTCAGACACCTGTAACACTTCATGAGAATACCGTGGGCATCCATGAATCATTTCAATGTTCATAATGGGACTGCCATTGTTCGTGATTGCTGGTCAGGGATGAAGCGAGTCCAATGTTGAATGTCAGAATGAGGTGGCTAATGAATCAGTTGAAGTATAGCTGTCTGTGTTCAATACCACAGATAAAGCAGGCTTAAATTTGTGGACTATCCTAGACGTGTGCTTTATTAAGCTCCAGGTAATTGCTGTTGGTTTCAAACAGCTAGCCGGAGTTTCTTTCTTGCCTTGCACTGCCCTAGAACTAATAGTCTGTAAGAACTACCTGAAAAGCTATTTCTAACTAAGAATTTGGCTAATTTACAAAATTTCTTAAAATTTCTTACAGCGCCTTCCTAAGATACCCACCTGAATTGACTCATGTCCCTCGCTTCGCTGGTGACGTCCGGCATGTAAGGTTTTATACCAGACACATGTCCGACAATCTAAAAATATTTATTTCAAGCCCTGACCTTGTGAACCTACCCTAAGGAAATTAATTATTGTGGAAAAAATTAATGCTGAATTAATTTTTGCAAATTTGGCCTAAATTTGCAAAAACAAATTCCGCAAAATGCAGTACTTTTATACAACTCGCAAAAATAAATTCCGAAAAATATGACTTTTCAGCAAAATTCCACATTTTTTATGTGAGTGAAATTATCTGATAGTCTGCAATACTCTGTTTTTATGCATAAAGAATCAGGGATTCAGCGAGTAAAAAAGTGCCTCAAGAAGATGGAAAACTGTTCTTTTACTTCCTATACGCAAAAATTAATTCCGCAAAATTTGTCTTTTTGGTACTCTCCATCTGCAAAACTTGTTCTGCGTTAATCAATTGTACCTTAATTAATTCCGCGACAATTAATTTTTTTAAGGTAGCTTCACAAGGTGTCTGTACTTCCAAAGGAAAACTTTAAAGGAACACATTTACATTTAGTATTGCTAAACACTCACGGGCCCATAACCATGTAAAACATTGTACCGGGCAAGACTCCAACCCACGACCCGAGGTGTTTAGCAGATTTGCTCAAGCCACTGACCTAACTGTGCTTGGTTTTGGGCCCATTATCTCATGTGGTCTAACATTGCAGAGAAGTCAATTCCCACATAGACGAAGATATATAGTAACTAAGAAAAAAATTGGCATGTATAAATTAATCAAAAGCGAAAGTGGCAGTATTCAGTTCACAGATTGTTTGGAGATCTATCTCGTTATAACAATGATTAACACCACAACAAAAAAACACCACATGTACACAACCGTAGAATTGAAAAAACGTTATTACTTCAGCGGGCTTCCGAGTCTTCCTTGAATCTTGTTTTTCTCATAGCCATCAATCAAAGGAAAAATGACAACAAGACTTGTATCTAAATGGTTTTTATAAGTTGGCCAATAAATATGGATATTTAGCTGTTCTATGTATCTTACTGATGGTGAGTCCTTAACAAAAACTAGTTTTGGGGTTCCAGTCAAAAGAAATACACCATTTGCATTTCGTGGTCAAAAGATCGCAAAAATCTTAATTTTTGGGTATTTTGCAAAAATGACCACAATAGCTATCATGTTTGATGGTGTAACAAAAGAACCGTTGACGTGATCCATAAAAGTTGCTTAATATACATGCTAAGTATCAATGTCATAGATTGAGTATTTTAGAATTTATGTAATATAACGTGAAAAAAGCCCATGTAGAATAGGGTTCAGTATATATTGATTATATACAAATGAGATTGCCCCAATTGAGCAGTAGTCAGCAGTAATGAATAAAAGTACCAATCAAAAAATGCCTGAAAAACCCTGAATAAACTTTCTTTACATTTACATCTTCAGTGATTACAACTTTAATCCTGTGACTCTAAGCCTAACATGAAACTAGATTCTCCTTTGCACTATAACTAGAACATATTGTGCTTAACCGTGGATACGGTTACAGGTCCCCATTATGCACAAAATGGAAGCATTACATCCCATCACTATAAATCTCGATCTGTGCTATCTGTATTCTAAGATTTTACTAAATTTACCATCTGTGTTCAAATCAGATCAGTAATACTTCTCAAACATTATCAATTCTATATATCAGAGGGATGGCTTTCTTGTAACATGAGTTCAGTGTTCCTAGGTTTCTTAGAACAAGTTAATGTAGCACATTAGGGGGATGGCTTTCCAATGATTTCTGTTTGGTGTTCAATGACTGGTGTCTCAAACAGGTACACAACATAGCCAATAATAAACAGACCTACAACTTCACAAGTTAAAACTTACAGTAACAGGTTTTTCTGTTGTGATGGTAAGAAATAGGGTTCACTCTTACAGTAAGAAAAGTTACCCAAAGGTGACATTAAAAAGCCTGGATATTCGCACCGTTGATAATGTGCAGTACAGTTATTTACAATGGGTACGAACCTTGGTGAGAACGATCTTGTTCTTGACTTGCACAGCAAGACATATGAAATACGGGTAGTAGTTTGGGGTACCTTCCATTCCACGACAAGGAGTTGTCATCAGGGTGTTAGCCAGGATGCAAACGTTTACAGCGTTTTTTTTTTTTTTATTTTGTGAATGTAAACTACCATTGCTGGCGTTGACTGCCCTGAGCCACTTTAGATGACTCGGT
>JAOBRC010215578.1:0-14942 GCA_027575255.1 Scolionema suvaense | reverse complement strand
CTGATTCCGATTTTTTAAAAAGGCAATGGTTGCATGTCTGCATATCAAATGGTCTACACAATATTTTCACTGTGATTGCCATCGATTCATCGATAAAGAAGAGAAAATGAAACACTTTATGCACAACCTTTAATGGCACCTACCATCGAGACTGTCATGAAAATGCCTGGTCTTTTTCAAATGCTGTATTTTAAGAGACATTAAAGACAGTAAAGTAAACATTGCTAAGTCCATGCTAAAGGATGTGTGTGTTTGGACTGCAAATGGGGTAGCTGAAGTTCCTATACTGGTAGAAGAGGATAGTGGAAAAATTGAACACGTTGAGGGTGTAAACTATTAAGTGCCGCTCGTCCACGAAGTGATTGCATTCGAAGATAATGAAATGCCAAGTTGATCAGAAAGTTTCTATGAAGGATTGAGTTAGAAATGGGCAAATATGGATAAGACTTCCTTCCTCACTTCTTGTCTGTCAAGCTAACCGTCGTGAGGGATGTTCTTGCCGATCGTAGAGCAAAACATTGCGTTCTTTGACTGATAACCAGCTGCTACGCGATGTGATATTTGTCAGAGGTCTGATTATCGACATCTTCCATATAATCCTTTGTCAGTGACAAGTCACACAAATTCGATGACTTATATGTGGAATTAGCTGATAACTTTTTGTGAACCACAATGGACGGAGAAGTGAGACCCTTTTCATGTCAAACAATAGTGGCGCATACTGCTGCGAACTGAACTCCATTCATTTTCTAACCTTATATTTTTCTTTTCCTGTGTTAGTCAATTGTCTTCATGTCTTAGTTGAAGTTATACATTTTTGATTGAGTTCAATTGAGCCACGAAGGTGAATAGACACATTTTACTGATGTCTAAGTTAGCTGGTTCACTTGTGTTCTTCATGTCCATGGAAATTGTTTACTGATCCGAGAATCTGGAATATTGCTGTTGTGTATTTTAACTGCTAATGATTACAATTATCTAATTATGACGTATTCACCTCAGTTTCCTACCTGCTATATAAGCTCTATATGTCATGTGTATCCTCTTTCATACTGCTCTTAACTGTTGATGCATTGAAAGATGTTCTAAGTTAGCTAGTGGCTATCAGTTTATTTCTTTCTGTAGGCCCGACTTGATTGATTTTGGCTTTGCAGTATCATATGCAGAACCTACAACCAAAATTTTGAAAGTGTTGACAACTGCCGCTGAAGAATTGGGTGTTCCAAAAATCATTGAGCCATCAGGTTTGTAAAGAGGTTTTTGATAGTATTTTTTCGTGAATTTTGATTTGTCAGCCAATAGAGCTAAAGATAATAATTTTTATGGTATTTCTGGTCATTGTAACTGGGACAGGGAGACATTGTGTTGTCCTTAGTAAAGTTCCCTTAAATGCGTGCTTGGTGCTGCTTATGAAAGTGTTGCACATTTCGAATTATGACGACACTCGCTTGTGCTTGATTATAAAGTCTTGGGTTACTAGTGATGAAGTTACATGAAAAGCAACTGACTAGTGGTTCTGTGCTGTGCCTTCTGAGCATCACCGTGGCAGTTTTCATGGATAGTTTCAGTACCAACTGTTTCGCACCAGAAAGTAGCTAGGCAGAAATTTCTGGTGCATCTGGCGGATGCAGTTATAAATCCGTTTGGTATCATTGCTTATCCGTTCAAGATGAAAATTTTGCTATAGCATGTATTTTCAGGAAGTAGGTAAGCTAAAGTATTTTGAAATAAGACAGGAAAAAATTCCGAAAAAAATGTTTATATAACCGAAACATCAAAGCACTGTCAAAATTAATAAAAAAGCTTATTGTGTATACACTAAGTGTGCAACTTTTTTGGTCCTGTAGTATCCCCAGAACAGCCAAAAATTGTCCATTTTTGAAGATAATATGAAATGCCAAATTCAAGTATGAAAATAAGCTAAAATTAACTAAAATTGCTAGCATTGCTGTAAAATGATGAACTACTGCAATGATATTGAAATTTTTCTTAAACTTTCATGACTACTTGCTTATTCCTGCTGCAGGAAAAATACAGTAGCTAACTTAACCATTTCACAGGGTAAGATATGTCAAAATACGGGAACTATGAAAAAGAACAAAAATTTGGTCTCTAAGAATGATAATTTGGGCCACTTTACTTACGAAAAGAACTTGAAGGCAAGGCTTTCCTCTCTGACGTCAGCGTAAAGGTACCAAATATCATTTTTGATCTGTCCCCCAAAACAAAGTCCAGAATTTTTTCAGCCTGCATGTACATTTTTGAAGCAACCATTTTTTTCAACTGGCGATAAAATCTAAACTGGCAATGGTAGTGGCGTATTTTTTTGGGTGATGGTCAGTAAATCTCATTGAAAGTTGATGCATGCAATAACTGCTGTCTGCTGTGCATTATCCATACCAAAAATAGTATAGCATTAGTCCCTCACCATGCAGGATGCCGATTTCTAAAATAGTTCATTCTGAATCTGTGATTCTGAGAAACAATTGGTATCTTTGGTTAATTGTTCTTGATGAGCTGGCTGATTTATTAAAGCCTGCTGTCAAAATTTGTTATGGAGTAAAAAAAAATGACGTACTTTGGTTGGTGTTACCTCAGACTATGGTCTATGTATTTATGTTTGGTCCCTATTTCATGTTAAATAGAGAAACTAGGTGATATTGGCCATTAGTCGCCTTTGCATTGACTGTTCAAGGTCCTAAATATGACTGTTACGTTAATACTAATATGACTTATTAGTTTGGTAAGAACAAGGACATATGGGCACTGTGATAAAGATCTTGTAAATTTCTTCTTGAGCATTGGAGCTCTTTTTTTCGAGAGGATCTAATGAGTAAAACTGTGTACTGAAGAAGTTTATAGCCATGTGTTATCAGCTGTAAACAGCTAGCTGTTGCTGAGGTAAGCAATATACAGTGGTTTAACATAGTGGTGCCCCAGTGCCCAGGGCCCCCCAAAATTGCAAATTCTAGTTTCAGGCAACTAGAATACTCATTTTGGGTGCCCGAACCCGAACAGGCACCCCCATACAACAGGGAGATTTTCCTAAATTCTACCTATAACTGATACATTGGAATACTTTCTCACACCAAATCCTTTTTATTCACTCAAGTTATTGACGTTGAAGAGAGGAATGATACCCAACCCAAATGCGATGAGGTATTTCAAACTAACATTTGGACATGTTTGGCCTTTTAGGCGGGCACCCATATTTTCGGTTGGACACCTAAAATCTGGTTACCAGGTTGGCAAGAGGGCACCTGCTGGAAAATGTTTCGTTACGCAACTGAATAGAAAATTACTTAACACTCTATCTGCGGGTTCTAAGTGATAGTTTGGCCCAGTATGGTCTTGCTTTGCACAGATGGCGGAAAGTATATTGCTGTTGTCTCAGTATCGCTTGAACATGGCTTAGCAGAAAAGTTGAAATATTGCAAAATCGTGTCCTGCCTTTATTTTTGCCAAGATTTTGGCTTTTTATTTTGTATATTTTCTGAGTATAGCCTTTGTTTCTGAGCATTTAATTTGATGCATTTTGTTTGAATTTTATTCAATGTCTTTGACAGATATCATTTGTGAAACACCTGATGAACGTTCTATTATGACATATGTATCACTATTATGGCGTGGTCTAATGCTCACAAAAGATAAAAGTGGATTAAAATCTCGAGTGACATTTCAGGATGTGGTGAACTTCCATAAATTGGACAAGGACTCGTAAGTTCCCATAACTCTTAAATGTTTCGTAGTGTTTGCCATAGTGTGGAGATATCGTGTTGCATTTTCCTGATAAAATATATTACCAATCATGCAAACCATGGCCCTGATCACCAGCCCTCTACTTCAACACCACTCTTGTTCCCGTTAGCATTTTGATGCAAAAATATTCTGCTGCTCGCTGCTGACATTCTATGTTTATATTTAAGTAAGTTTAAGTTGCTAGTGCCATGATAGAGTTTCAAAGTCACGACGCTAGAATTTGTTTCAAGCTGAGCAATGAAGACAGAAGGGGTTGAATCACTGTTGTCTCATAATTATATAAATCAACCAACTGTTTTGTTGTGAAACCCATCTCAAAGTTTGGCAAAAGATTTTAGTTATCGTGTTGCTCTGCAAAATAGCAAATAATATCTGTTGGAATGAATCCTGCAGGCAAACAATAATTATTATTTTACTGCTTCTTTCGAATCGTGAAATTTCTTTAGAGGAAAAAGTAGGCTTACGATCTGGTTCATCTAACTGAAAAACAGTGTAAAACAGTACTTTGTTGATGGCAAGAATGAACCAGCTTTTTTTTGTTGATGGCAACTATGAGCTTTCTGTGGATTAAACAATGTGTATGATTGTGGTTAGTTTAAAGCCTTAAAGTTAGTCGAAAACCCTTTATTAGAATCTAGGACCAATTCTCTACTGTGGATATTTAGTAGCATATGCTTCATATTGTTCGAAGGGAAGAACAATATGAATATTGTTTTGGAGTGGTTGATAGATAATGAGCTTCTTAGATTCATAGAACGCTAAACTTGGAGGACTTGAGTTTTTCAGAGATACTGGGTGACCTTCAAATCTCTTGATAACCTGTGCCTCATGCTTTGGGTCTGAAGCTGGGGCGGTAGGTTGACTTATAATAGAGATTTATCACTTTGCTGGTGGCATTAAATTAAGTTTCGTTTCTGACTGTAGTAGCCTCCATTTGTATTATAGGTATAGTTTAAAACAACTCGAGCGGCGTAAAAAAAAAGCATATTGACCTCAAAGTTTGAGTGGAAAATAAGCTCTTTAAGGATGAAGGCCTTTCGGATTTTTCCGGAACTCCAGTTTTTTTCTTGCCTCTCTTTAACTTTTGGATTTGCATCAAATGTATTTTTGTTTGGTGCAAGTGCTTCATTTTTCTCCTCAAGAACATTCTTGGTAACTCTAAGTAATTCTAAAACATTCTAAGTGAACTTTTTTCCCCTGCACTGTTTGCTTTGTTTTGAGGCTGTTGCCCGTATTCAACTGCTATGATTTTCCAGCTCCAATTTGCAAATAGGTTTTTGTGGCATTGCTTGGTATTGTGGGAGAATCAAGTTGGAATGCACTGATGTACTGTCCTTAAGCCTCACCTAAGAATTCACTTGACCACTGGTAGGTTTTTTAAATATTTTCCAGTCGTTTGTGTGGATTGAATCTCAAGACTCTGCAATTATCTCAAGATTCTGCTTCCTGAGCTTCATCAATGCAGTTGGCGGACTGGCTGAATGATCTGCTGTCTCTTTGCTGTCAGGGCTCATTTCCGGATTTTTCATTTGAGTGCTTCTTTCATCCTTGGTTCTTCGATTCCCCACAGTTTGATTTAACATACTCTAAGATGCGCACTTAGTTATATCTTTAGAGTGAGGTATTAATAATTTTAAAATTTCAGATCTGATGAACTGTCGGCAGATAGTTCACATGAAGACATAAGAGTGGACAAACCATTTGATAGGCAAACATCTTCTGTTTGGAACACTGACATGATTGAATCTTGGTTGCAGACGGAAGAGAAGCAAGTTCATGAGTACTATCTTGATGTCAGTAATTATCTTGCCAATGAAGATGAGGATTTAGCACTGGAGGACATGCTTGCAGTAAGTCAATTTTTTTTCAAAGACATTCTGCTTCTCTAAACTTTTCTGACAATGGTTAATTTGCTGATTTGTAGTACTGATGACCCAACTGTGCTTTGTCTTTCAAAAATTTTCAAAACTTTTTTTTTGGACATGCTCACACACGCTAATGATTTTACACATGCTAGATATAGCATATGCAAACAAAAACGTTTGTAAAATAGTTACACTTGATGGGCATTTTTGGCAATTTTGTCTCCAACGTCGCTAAAAGTCGAGTTACTGAGTATTTATCGTAAGCCATCGCAGGAGATTAATTTCATTATGACACAAACTTGGTGATAAAACTGTTTGTGCTTTGAAAAAGAGATTTTTCGATCTTGATGTTCAATAATTGCTTTGATGGGTTACAAAAAAAAAATAAATAAATCGCATTCTTAAGGAATGATCACCCATGCAAATGAGTGACAGTAAATGTTGGCATCTTTGCATTATACGTTTTTCTGACATTATCTGTATTGGCCATTTTTCAGTTTTCTTATTCAGTTTTATTTTGCGTGCCAATCACAATCTGACAGATTGGTGTATGGTATTGCAGAGGTAGTCATTTTCCTTTATTTTATCATAAAATTATGCATTGTCTAAGTCTGTAATTGCCACTGAATATAGGTTTGTTGGTCTGTCATTAAGCCTATTGATTTTCCTGTGATGATTTGTGTAGCATAGGTTCTTGAGAACCATGGATCATGGACTAGGCCTACTTTAAAATTTAAGATCAGGGTAACATACGTTCTAAAAACAAGCCTATAAATCAGGGATCGAATTAAGCGACCGCGAACCGCGATTCGCGATCTTACAATTCAAAATCGCGGTCCTAAAATCCGGTTTGAAATAAAAATCGCGATCACGGAGTTGAGGCTTCAAGTATCAATCTTCTTGGTAGCATTTGGCTCTGCAGCACGTGCTACAATGCAAACAGCTGTGATGCCCCGATCAGTCTGCCAACCTCTACTGCTATTCTTAGCAGATGTGAAACAAGAGGACTGCGTTCGATATTGCCTTCTCATTTACCTGATATCAGATGGTAGGTTTTTCTTGTGAGATCAACCAACTTCAACTACCACAAGTGGTTTTGTTAAGCATTTATTTGATGGGCAAACTACGCGGACCTGTCAGCATAATTGTTCTGTGTAGTTGAAAAAGCATGAAATTTGCACTCTGCAGCTCTACTCTATTCGGCCTAAAATGAGCTTCCTTGGTTTTCGCCAGCCTTACTAGTGGAGGAATGTGCCAGAGAAATCAGTCGTCGAGAATTTAAGCCAATCAGATCACTTTTGAACTTTATTCAAAATTGAGGCCAAAGCTTTGACAGGTGCTGTAGCTTTTCCTAGAACAGAGTGGGCTCCTTTCCACTCAGAATCTATTACGAAAATGAATGTGATTATCTTATCATGACATGCCGCCGGTGTCTGGACAACTGAAGTATATATGTGGAATATCTAGCTACGCAATTCACTGTGACCAGATTCTTGCTAGCTAGGAAGGTAGGTTTTGTTTAGTGAGCTCTAGGTAGCTAGCTAATCTTGTGGTGGACTGAGATAGGACTCCTGGGAAGTACTTTTGCGGAGTTTAATTTGACATGTTCACTGCCATTGAAAGTGAATTCTGGTGTGGTTTACGACCTATAAATGCTCTAGAAAGGCAAAGCTTCCAGGGCTCTGGCCTGGAACCGTAAGGGGGACTCACAACGCCCCCCTACAACCCCAGTTGCTAAAATTGCCTCGTATTTTTCGCGATCATACTTTTTATCCTTAATTCGACCCCTGTCATTTCAAATGGATTCAATTGTCACAAGCTATTTTGTGTCATGCATCATTTAACATTACCCATGAATTTTTTTCAGAGGGTGCATACTGCTCAGGAAATACTTCAGAATCAGCTTCCTGTTCTGTCGCCCCTCCGTATTTCACCGGCAGCCTCAGATTCAGTACTGACATGGCGATGGGATATTTTAACGTGTAAGATTGGGCATTTGAATCAGGTCCTCGGCGAGATGTCGATGAAGTTTCGCTTGGAACCTGCTGTGCAAGACGTTCTTCTGTGGAAGGATGAATGTGAAGCTTTCATAGCATATGTTGGTGGAAGTAGAAGAGATCCGAAAGAACTATATGAAATCATTCAGGTAAATTTCAGTCATAGGTTTATTATTAGTGAGATTTCGCAAGCAAAATCTGTGACGGCGACGTTACGTAAGCACATTTGAAAGTTACGTTTTCATTCGATTGCTCTTGGGAAACTCTGCCGTTCTCTCCTTTCTACAACTTAGATTTTTCAAAACTACGTCGTAGAAATCAAGCACAACGTTTGAGAAATCTGGCGAAACGTTCGAATGACGTCAACGTCACCGTCCTAGAAGTGTTTTGAGAAATCGCTATTTTATTCGGATGGCGTGGGTTCGGTTAATCGAAAGCTGAGGAGACTGATGTTTGAATTATGGTTACCTTTAGGTAGTTGTTTATCATTGAATCATTTCTATAGTCTGACTCCACGTAGAGGAATGGTCGTACCAATATGCTCGAAAAAACATGTCAGCTCTTACAATGAGGTGAGCTGTAGTTGCTTGCAGTGCATATTTTAAAACAAAGAATAGACAGTAGTAAATTCGCCTTGTGTGGATCGATTATATAATAAGTGAACTTCTTGAGCCTGTGCAAAGCCAATACACATTCCCAAGGCTGATCAAGATCTTAGTTTGAACACGATTCCACTAAAACAGTCAATCAACTTTGATGGTATTGGCTTACATGATAATCACTGATACCCAGGTCTGCTTTGATAGTAACTAGTATAACATTGACAGTTAAATAACAAACATAGGAAACAGAAAACCTGACTGAAGAACCAAGACAAGTACTACAAGTACTACCAGAGGCATATCCAGGAAGAGTTAGAGACTGGTCCCCAACCTCCTAAAGTCAGGCCTAAATTCATTATATAGGGTTATTACATAGGCGCTTGCCTCTAATTTAATCTATGTTCCGTAGGGAGAAAGGTCTATACAAATTATGCCTGGATATTGGCCTGAGCATGTAGATAATTATGCCTTTAGCCAGTTGTTCCAACCTTTTCCTCTGACCTAGCGATGGGCACTGAGAAGATCTATTATTTTGTTGTATTTCTTCTTGTTTGACACTCGTTTTTGTGATTGCTTCTCAGGTCTTTGAAAAGGAGCTACCGTTGCAAATGGAGTCCCTGGCAGCTTTTATTGCTGACACCGAGTCAAGTGACAGATCAGTTCCCGATCATGTCACTAGGCTTGTTGACGTTTTGAAGTTGTTAGAAAGCAAGTTACAACAATGCAAAGGAGAACTTTCTTATAGGACTGAGCTGCTACATTGTGCAAAGCTTGTTGCGCATGGAGAACGCAAACTAGAGGCATGCCCAAAATCATTTGCATGTCTGCATGATGTCAAGCGTGCTAGGAGGAAACTGGAGGTGACACTGATATATTATTGATGTGGCTGTGTTATTGACTGGCAGTGCTATTTTTACTAGTAGACTGTCTGCAGCGTATAATTCTTTGCATGATTTTGTTACTGTCTCTCTCTGATTTGCCTAATATTTACAGTATGATCTATGCACTTAATGTTCGACCTCGCCTGCAGGTATGTTTTATACCTTAAAGACTCAATTAACCGTATTCAGGATGGGCTTTTCAGCACCTTATTCAGGATGAGGGGGGGGGGGGCGAAAATTCCCCCTTTACCTAAAATTCATTTGGAGCACCCATTTGAGTTCAAACTTAATAGTGCACTAACTATTGAGACCATTGTCTCTCAGTTTTTATAAAAAAAAAACTTTTTGTTGAGGTCATCATGCCTAATGATGTCAGTTTTGGGGATTTTTAGACCAAAAATTTGAAAAAAAGTTTTGCTCAAAAAATGAGTTTAGAACACTCAAAAAACATGATTTATTGACAAAAAAGTCACATTTTCCCTTATTTTCCCCTAGGTGCTGGTGGAAATTCATCCAGACGCCTTGGCATGAATTTAGGATTAGATGGTTTCAACAAATAACCCGTATCTTGGGAACTACATCAGGTACCATAACAAAACTTTTCCAAAATGTCCGTTACTAAACTATATCAAAAGTCACAGAGTTCCATTACTTTGTCTTTTTTGTTCCTTTTAAAAAATCTGACGGAGGGGATTTTTGCCTCCTCTCTTCTGAATAGGGTTATGCCCCCTCCTTTGAACAAGCCCCCAATCCAAAACTAATTTCTGACTACGAAGCCCCCACTCGCAAATAGCTAACAAATAGTTGAATCTTTAGAAAAATGTTTCGCAGATGAGTCACAATCACCCAAAAGTTACAGAAAATGGAATACCGGAGAGGGCTTCAAAGAAGGCACTTTTAATAGTAATTTAATGAGTCATTCAATGTTCTTCACTTGCAATGATTTTGCAATAGATGTGAAATTCCGTGATGCCCTACCTCTACTCACAACGATTCGGACTTGAACTTTACATTTCTGTCTTCCAATAAGGCCAAGGAAAATTGATTATTAGAATAGCGTAACCTGACAAAAATACAAATGTGGGATGCGGATTTTTTATTTCATTTTCCTCATTTTACAACCAAAATGCCGGTTGCGTTCTCAGCGCTTTTCACATTCACCTTTAACTCTATAGCTACCTATACCTCATACTTGCTAATGCTTGATCTTGCATGATGTGTTCTTAACTTTACCTGATAAGCATGTAGAGCTCTGGCTAATTTATCAAAAATGATTGATCTTTTACGTAGTGCCTTCTTTTTGCCCTACTTCCAGTTCTTCTAGTGTGTTCTTCATTTCTAGCAACGGAGCTTCTTTCCCGCCATGTTTGGCCTTCGTTCGTGTTCAACGGTAACTGGCCGAGAAATTTACGCAGCTCACTTGCCATTAATGAAAAGATGAATTTACTGACCAGATAGTGAATGTTTTCATTCGATTTTCAATTCCAAAACAAAAGGCAAGTGAATGGCAGAAGTGTGCCAAATACAGAGTTCATAAAATATTCTATTCAACAAAGTATATTTTCTAGGCCGGGTGATTCCTATCAAGGACAGGCTTTTATCTCAAATCATAATTACTGTCGAACTGCCAATGACTTGTTTCGGTATCGTAAAAACAATATTAATCTGTATCAGTCTTGATGAAACTCGCAAGAGTTTGTGCAGCAATAAAGGTGATCTTATTTGGCTGGCATGCAATGTGTCTGGAAAATGAGTCTTTTCGAAGTGGTAGCTCGACAGCGAGCGACAGCTTCAGCCGTTAGCGGACTGACGAGTAACATTTGGCAGCTCTACAAAAGGCACCTATGATATTGGAAAACATATAAAAGAATCCCTTCTCAAAGATCCCGCAGGATGATTCTATGTTGATAGTCAACATTACTCAATTAGAATGGAAAGTACCTGAGCAATAGGGTTAGTATAGAAAAAAATTCATTGGAAGAAATAAAATATGAAAATGCGGTAAATCCTATCAAAAATAGAGAAATGCAGCTTGAAATTCATGGTGCGCGTGGTTTACGCTATTCTCACAATCAATTTTCCTTGGCCTAAGTAAGCATTATAGTTCTCATTCTGATATGAATGAGAGCAAGGTATACATCTTTCCCTATAGTTTTTGTGCTTTATTCCACGTTTTTCAATCCTTTTTTGCAGAGATGGTTTCTACAGAAGAACTTTGAGGAAAGACTTGACGAACGAGCAAGACAGCTTTCAGAGAAGCTCGAAAAATTGCAAGAAGTGTGTGCCCCGAGTGTTGTGACTGTCGCAGAACAAGAAATCAATGATTGGAAACAAACTGCGGAGGCGTGCTCTGTGAAGTTTGTGGAGAAGCAACGCCTCCTAGAGAACATCTGCTCTGCTTTTGAATCATTTGGTGATCTCAGTATACGATTTGGCCAGTGGGTCAGAGAAATGGAAGAAAATTTGCTGGGTGTGGATAACATGGAGGTAAGTTGGATGCAATCTACACTCCTTGTTGCTTACTGGATGTAACTTTGTTAGGAGAATTTTTTCATCACTGTAGTTAGTTGTGCAGTCGAAATGAAAACAGTTGTTGGTGATTCAGAAATGTAGAACAATAGTATCCCCTATCCTTCAGTAAAGTTATAAAGACTTAAGCATGAATGTTATGATATTGTTCAGCGTTTTAGCGTGCGCATAATTGATGTAGAGACAGTGAAAACAGGATTTGAGCATAAACTTGCTAAACAGGGCACGCCTCCATTTTTGCTGGGTGTGGATAACATGGAAGTAAGTTGGATGCAATCTACACTCCTTGTTGCTTACTGGATGTAACTTTGTTAGGAGAATTTTTTCATCACTGTAGTTAGTTGTGCAGTCGAAATGAAAACAGTTGTTGGTGATTCAGAAATGTAGAACAATAGTATCCCCTATCCTTCAGTAAAGTTATAAAGACTTAAGCATGAATGTTATGATATTGTTCAGCGTTTTAGCGTGCGCATAATTGATGTAGAGACAGTGAAAACAGGATTTGAGCATAAACTTGCTAAACAGGGCACGCCTCCAGAAAATCACTGAGAGGGCATTCGCCAAAATAAACATGAAGGCCATAGGCATGGTTCGTTCATTCTTACAGGGCATAGGTTCATAAATTTGACTTCGATTTTTGTCCTGAAGGGAAAATGATCACAACTAACCTGTAAAATCAGTTTTTTTTAATGATAGATCTGTCTAATTTAGGGAAAAAGGACATCATTTTTAGAAAAGGCACACTGTTGCCTCCAATAGTCAAAAACATAGGGCTAAAAGAAGGCCTGGATGGATAGAGACCTTTAAAGGCTTCAACCTAATTTTGCCCAGACATTTTTCATGGTCGTTCAATGCTCGGAGGAGAAACTGCCCTCACCCTAAATGAGAATGAATGTAGGCTGGATTTTGAAATTTTGCATGAACATAAATGCCAATGTGTAGTGTCTTAAATCAATTCATTTGAATAGCCAAGTCACCATGATTTTTACTGACATAGCATTTTCGTTTAAAAAACCCAGCAAATATGACCAAACCTTACAGCAAACTTTTCTTTCCTATTACATTGGAACAACGAAACACCGAAAGTTGCTTCAACCATTTTTGAAAAGCTTAAAGGAACGCTTCGACTCAAAAACTACTTGTGTTTGGCTGTTAAAAATGACCATGAAAATCCCAAATATCGACTCTAAACTTAATTTTTGTGTCGCTGTGACGAGAAATTACTTTTTACAAATATATCATAAGAAGTCCCACATGACAGCCTCCCTCTTCCGAGTACTTTGCTGTATGATAAGCAGCTGAGATTGGCTGTATCCGTTCATGCATTTCCATGAAAACCAGCTATTCCCTTGATATCAGGCATAAAAGGTTCATTGAAGTTTTCATGCACTTTTATGTTGGCAGTTTGAATTGTGGTGGGAAGTAGTAGGAAGAAGGAAGTAATGGCTGCCGAAGGTCAGGCTGGCTGGCTGCAAGAGATAATTATTATAATCTTCCAGATTTCGTACGCTCAAGTGCGCATGATAGGAAATAGAACTTTCTATTGATCATAGAATCGTTGTTTAATTCGAGCTAGGGTCACTTAGTGTTGGGTCGGAGTATTCCTTTAAGCAAAGCACTGAATCAGAGTGCATGGTTCTCTTACAGCATGACAACTTCT
Organism: Scolionema suvaense; assembly: GCA_027575255.1. Lineage (NCBI taxonomy): Eukaryota > Metazoa > Cnidaria > Hydrozoa > Limnomedusae > Olindiidae > Scolionema > Scolionema suvaense. The sequence continues at coordinate 1,649 of JAOBRC010215578.1, read as the reverse complement.
GTATGGTACTTTTTTCCTGTAAGGATTCATAATAGAGAAAGATGCAATTTGTTTGCATCATTTCATTTAATCAGCTCGTTCAAAAAGTAGCACATATCTGGAACCAAGCCAGCTATCCAAATATGGCCGCAGTGTGTACTGATAAGTTTGGTTCACTGGAAATATGTCACAAGCCTTCGCCGTGCCTTGACTTTTGGCAACTGTAAAATTGATAGAATAGGATAATAGACCTATATAAGCTATGCAGACAATTAACCATATTTTAGGAATTCCATTTCAATCGGTTACGGATGACCCAATTCTATTGAAATCAGAGCAATGGTTCCCAGTTTGCGTAACATCTAAAAGGTGCCGCTCCAGGGCTGTACATTTGCAAGCTACTTACCGGCAGGTAAAGGTAATGCTTTCTTTACGTCTGTAAACCTCTCGATTATGTTTGCTTTCATCCAGAAGTGGAGCTACAAAGGTAAATTTCTTCTACAGATATTGTGCAATAGACCATATCAGGTACTGTCTTAAGCAAAGAGGATACAGATGTTCCCATTTTCTGTGGACAATATTAGTTGATCGTTCTTGGAGATTCTGATCTTACTGTCCACATGGTGACTGAGAAACCAGGCACTTATTCGGTTCCATGTGTAGTATTCACGTGTTAGCATTCTTTCGTGGTTTGCTTGGTTGCTTTGCACCAGTCAATTTTATAGGTCATGGTTTCTTGTGGAATTATCTCTGGGTACCTCCTGCTATGTAAGCATCTCTCACTGCTGAGCTACACATTTTTTTATAGACAACACTGAAAATAAACACCCCACCCCGAAAAAGCTCAAAATTTAAACAACTCATAAACAACTGAGGTGGGGCGAATTCAACTTCAACAACTAAACAACTCCATTTGATTGTAAAGATTTTGTAAAAACGTTCGATGAACTCGAAACAAAATGCACTATATATCTCCGCTGTCATTGTCAGCATTTACTGCGGCCATAACAATTAGCTAACATAATAAGTAGCTTAGCTAGGATTGGATCTGCCGTGGACCCCAGTCATCACTAAGAGGGGATAGATTTAAACAACTGTTAAGCAACTTTTGGGGCAAATTTCAGTAATTTATTAAACAACATTTTGGGGCGAAATGAAAAATCTGGGTTGTTTATAAAAAAAAGGTGTACCCAATTTTGTATGGTCCATACTTGCTGGCATGGTGCGGTGATACTTCGCCGGATTGAATACACCTGCTAGACAAAGAATGGTTACACTTTCAAATCTTGGGTTGGGGAAAGTAACAGTTCTAGAAAATGAGGTTTGTCTTTTCTTCCATTTGTCCCGCCTTCTGTTGCCAAAGTTTTTGGCCTGATAAGCCCTCAATGGATTTTTCTGAAATTTGGCGTTAAGGGTTAATCCATAGTCAAAACAAAGTGATGAGTCAGTGTCCATTTAAAACTGCAAAATAGCCACTTATAAAATCTGTTTATTACTTTTTTGTAGTTTGTGGTGTGAAACCAGCGAGGAGTATTAGTTATCATATCTGGGAAACCTCGTGTGCAGAAATAGTCATTTATGATTTTGTCTTAATTAAGTGTTTGAAGATCCATTCTTATTTTTTCTAATGTTTGGTGAGAAACTTGACAGTAGCAGTAGTTATAGTTGGG
>JAOBRC010215467.1:0-14943 GCA_027575255.1 Scolionema suvaense | reverse complement strand
ATGGCAATGTGATGGTCAAGATATCTGACTTCGGGTTTTGTAAAAAGGCCAGTGATCAAGGTTCTATTTCACATCATTCCTCCTGCTTCGGCACGGAAGGCTGGGTTGCTCCTGAAGTTCTAGCTAAAACCACAAAGATTGTGAGTACATAAATATCTCTTTGATTACTTACACTAGGAGAGTGTTTGAGAAGAGAGAATGTGTCAGCCCTTTTCGACCTACCCTAAGGGGATAAATTTTTGCGTGGACTAATTTTTGCGAGTCCAATATTTGGGGCATTTTCCGTGGATTTGCGAATCAGAGATTTGCGTAGAAGTAATTTAGCAAATTAGTATCAACAAACGAAATAGGCGAGGTTATTAACATGCACATGGAGAGAAAGAACGAATCTGAGGAAATTGTTATTGATTAACGATCGAAAAAATAGTTTTACCCTATCACCCTGCACATAGGCGCACCCCACTTAAAGGTGCATGCGCCTACATCAAGGATCAAGACGCATGCGCCTATAGGCCATCGAAATGTCCCTGAGTTTCAAGTCTCATTGACAAAATCAGGACTGTACGCGAATAAAATTCATCACTGTTCTGGTGGGAGAAGTCCCAGCAAAACACAAAAAGAAAACGTTTTTACCAGTCACTGTCTTCATTTCGCTCTTTTTAAACATTTGCACTTTCTCGGTCATAAATTTGGGTGCTTTATGTCAGTAGACGAAAAGGTTACTTTATCTGTACCTACCTACAATCTTGGACAAAATATATTGGCCACTTTTTCGAATGACCCTATTTTGATGGGGAAGACGGGCTCCCCCCACCCTTGCCCCCAAACAATGTTGGGATGCAAACGAGTGGCGATTGGCATTGTGTGGAATCGAGACCAATTTTTCATCTACTCAACATTGTCCAGGGGGGAGGGGAAGGGTGTGGCCAAATATTTCGTCCGAGATTGTATGCAGTTTTTTATACTCTTCCCACGTCTGGTTGAGCACCTATAATAGGCCGATAGGCGGATGCGCTTTTACCCGCCGTTTTTCCGAAGCAAAAATATCCATTGTTCTAATGGGCCTGGTTAAAGGCGCTGCCTCTATATGAGGGGTAGTAGGATATTTGCGTTTGGACAGCTGATGACATCATTTTGATAAGTTTTGCGTGGATTTCATTTTGGGAATTTGGCAAAAATTCGCAAAACTTGCAAAAATTATTCCACACAAAAACATTAAGGTTGGAGTCGAAGCACATTGTGGTACATATATGGCAGTTCTTGCCCAGCAGTCCAACCACTGGTTAGCACCAAAATCCGTAAATGTTGAGACATATATGGGTTCAGTAAAACCTAGTACCCATGGATTACGTGACATTATGAGAAGAAAGTTATTCTACGATATTGGTTGCATGTTACTATCTCTTAATCCGTTCGTTGAATCGTTGAATTTGTTCCTCAAGATGTTTCACAATGCAAGCTGATCTGACTTCGTGCACACAAAATTCCTGAATGGAAAATATGCATCTTCAGCTACAGTACAACCTGGCTAAAGTGGACACCTGCGAGAGCGGACCAATTTGTCCGCTTTAGACAGGTCTCCACCATATAGAGGTTGTGACCAAAATCGATCAAGGGTCACTTTTCAGTAACTGAATGACTTTATTGCTTACTAAGGAGTCCCATGTTGTAATCTAGACCTATGTAACTTAAAAATCTACGATTCGTTGACTTGTGTGAAAGAAGAGAACAATATCCATGACAAATTTCCTGTTGTCATAGAATGTTGGCACACTGTCGTTGGGCATGTCCCAAGAAACTTGTCGTCCGTTTTCTGGAAATTTCCTTCCCTTCCCGGTACATCCGTGCACGTGCAAGTTACCATGAAACGAATCAACCGTGTTATGGGTTATGGGTTGTAGATACCTGTAAGGTACATATTTGATGGTCCATTGAAAGCCATCAATTGGATCAGGAAAAAGATTGACGATGTGGATGGCGGTGTTCAAGCAAAAACAGACCGTTGTTTGAAAAATGCAGTGTAATTTGCTTTCTTGGTATGGTATACACAATGAAAATGCTGCTGTAGTTCATTAAGTTAGATCAAGAGCACTTTTTCGAAATTTTGAAACTTTTTTACCAAAAATTTGCTCGGAAAATTGATTTGTCTGCTTTATAGAGATCAATTTTCGCCCTGAGACCAAACATTTTCACAGGTGTACACTTTTTCTGTTCATAGAGGCCTTTTGTACTTAGACTTTGACTAGGGAGCAGCGGGGCAAAAAATAATTGTCCGCCTTAGACAAGTGTCCGCTTTGTAACATGTCCGCTTTAACCAGATTTCACTGTATAAGGCTTCAGAAATGTCATGCAAGGGAAGACACTTTTAGTGCACGCACTAGAATAGATGCGGTACATCGTGAGTTATAGAGAGCATTTGTTTCGTTAGGAATCTAGAAATTCCAGTGCGTGGAATAGGATGAATCATGTGTAATCAAAAGCTCAAACACATGGATACATGTACAATACATGTTCCCAGTCTTCTTTATTCTTATAGGTATTCTATTTTTGTTCTTCATCTTTTAGACCCATGCTTGTGATGTCTTCTCATTCGGTTGTGTCTTCTTTTTCGTGATTTCTGGTGGAAAGCATCCATTTGGGGATCAAAACCATAGACAAGCCAATATTGTCGATGGGAAGTGGTCTTTTGAAGAACTAACTGACTCGACAAGTAAGCTAAGTCTGCATTTTCTGCGGCGTTATGCAATTAACAAGATAGCTGATACCTGAAAGGGGTTACCCACATGAATCCATAACTCTTATCTTCATGACACTTTGGTTATGATTTGTGACGTATTTGTGAGGTAATCGTAGTGTAGTATCGTGCCTGTAAATGTCATTCAAATAGTTTGATTACTATTCTTTGCTGGATGAAGTTATGAATACTATATAAATTATATAGCTGATACAATTGACTGTATTAAACTGTTGTTCTTCTACTTGAGGTGCAGTCTCCCGTATGCAAGGGCAGGAAAGTAGCTGTCTTTGTTCTGTGGTGTCACACCCTCACATGTTCTAAAACTGAAGTTTTGATTGTTGCTTTCTGAATTCACTGTCCAATTGTTATGCAAGTGGCAAAAAATCAGTTTAGGTTGTTCGATTTCTGAAAATAGTTCAGTGAGGTTTTGCGGTACGGCAGATGCGGGAACCTGAGATATTTCTTTCCTGCGATAAAATGTTTAAATCGATGTGGTTCATATCATTTCAGTGACATTTGCACAAAATCCTCTTGCAGCGTAATGTTTTTTTCTTGGCAAGTAAGCTTCAGAGACTTTTATTCTGCTTCTACTGATGGTACGTATTTTCATAAGAAGACTGCCGTGCTGTTCCCTGCTCTGTCACTCTAAGATCTGCAACATGACCTTGATTGTGAACTATGGAATGCTGCGATTATACATTATCCTCCGTTACATCAGATTGATCCCCTAGACTTATTGAGGTATCTGCTATCTATTAATCTTTTAGATGAATGGGAAGCACGAGATGTATTGGAGCAAATGCTAAAGCCAGAAGCATCACTACGTCCTACTGCTTGTGCAATACTGAAGCATCCATTCTATTGGAGTAAGACTAAACAGATTAATTTCATCCAAGTAAGGCCACAACATTGCCCATTGCATATTCCATACATGTGCATGCATATAATAGCACAATTAACCTTTCTCCGGCACCAGGTGGTCAGTAAATGATCCTATTGGTTATTCTCGCCTGGGTCGAAGTGAAGGGTGTGAATTTGAATACTTATCTGGTAACTGGTTTTGGATGAGAAATAGAGATGCACTTTCAACAAGTTTCGAGATTAACTTCATCAGCTGAAAACAGCGAATGCTTAAATTTAAATTTTGTTTTCAAGAACAGGAATTCACCATCCCGTCACAGGTTTTGGAATTTCCCTAATAATATTACGTGTATGATTCTGCATTAAATCGTCACATGAACATTTATTTTATTTATTGTTAGCAAAACGAAAAACGTTTTCCAGCAGCTGATTTTGTGGTACTTTTGTCTCTCTAATAGACCTTAATGGGTGGGGTAGTTGAAAGTTCAGTGAAAGCATACGAGCGTCCATTTGCTGTGTTTGGAACTATTAGCAAAATTGGCAATATCAAACTCCGTTTCAGTACTTCCTTAACATGAATTAGATAAAGTACAAAGGAAACATTTAAGCATGAAAAAGAAAATTAATTTGCACTTTTACTTTGAAACATGTTTTTTCCTCAGGCCGTTAGTTAGTGACCGGAGTGAAGACTCAAATGCTGATCTCTGCAATTTTACACCGCTCTTTATTGTTTGCATTGCTGATATCTGTTCACAGGTTGTGAGTGATCGTATTGAAGGAGAACATGAACCATCTGATATTTTGAAGTCCATAGAAGAAGGTTCAGAAGATGTGATTACGCAAGATTGGACCAGAAATGTTAGCCCTAAACTTATGGACCGTATGTACTGTTTCTTCTATTGACATTTCTTCTATTGGCAAGTGCTGCCCACAATTTATTTTTCTCTTACCTGCGTCTAATGACCCCTACGATCCCTATTATTCCAAGGACGGCATTAAAATTTGTATGAACTCAGTGAAATTCACTTATGGCGAGAAAAGCTTTTGCTTTGAAATTGCTTGCGACTTTAAATTCGTATTTCTATTTTTATATTTATATTTGTCAATATACAAAACAAATAAAAATAGGAAAAAATATTAAAGTCAGTTCTGCCCATGACGGTTAACATCATTTGCTCTTCTGACTAGTGAATCGTGGTTTCAGGGTGTTGCCCAAAAAAAAATAACTGCCACTTGTGTTAGAGACTTGAAACTTAAACCACTTCTACTTGCCTATAATTCATCGATACATTCCAAATTTTTTCTCCCTTAAAAGCCAATATAAACACATTAAAAATTGCGTAAAATTTTTAGAAATTTTCTCAGAAGGTCGAAAATGATCTACGAAGGGTAGGAAAGTTGTCTTACAGAAGGAGCATAAGTTTTTATTTTTTATTTTGCCGTTTTAGCTGCTTTCATGCAACTGTGTCTTGCATAAAGAACAGTAATATGGACGACTTTTTCTATGCTAATATGAAAAAGTACATACATTCACCTGCCAAGTGACATAAAATTGTTTGGTATTGGATGCAATTTTCATTCTCAGAAGCTACAGCGCAAAGAACAATAAATAGCCAAAACATAGGCCAAATTTGGGCCGCGACCTCATTTTTTTGGACACCTTATTGCGCCAATTTACAACAAACATAGCTTTTCTTAACGCCTTCATTGGAAATAATAGTTTTGACCAAATATCACTAAAAATAAGTCGATCGTCCCGGCAGCACAGCCCAAAAAAACCTGGAAATCGGCCAATATTGACGTTGCCCCCTGTCAGGAAATTAACACGTCACACCCCCTCGTGAAGCTATGTCAAAAGATGTCCGTTAGAATTCTGTACCACTTGAAAAGTTTCATTGTCGTTACAATTTAGCTCTTCAAGCGTGGTCAAAACTTTTAAACAAGCGGGGTGGAAACAGACCAACCCCTGTCAAATTATGTTGACCGTTATTTAAAAAAAAACTTTTGAGATAGAAATTTTATCAAATTCAAGGCCATTGATCGTTCTTTGAAGCATTAGATCCGTGCGAATACCCTGTTCAAGTGTTCTTTTGTTGTGGAAACTTGGCATCATAATCAAAGTTAAAGTTTTGATGCTAACCCATTCCCCACGCTTCACTTCTAAAGAATTTTTTTCCAAATACATAATATAAGAAAAGCTGTTTGAGAAAAAGCACTTTTATGAAAATCACTGTCTTTGCCATAAAATTTATTTTGTACAGACGACAAAATTTATTTTGTACAGACGACACCTGATTCATTTTGAGGGGAAAGCATTCAATCGCTCAAAGTTATTATAAAAGTTCCCGAAAATGTTATCCACATGAGACTTTCATGCAGCTTGGCGTGGGCAATGTTGAGGTTAAGTAAAACATAGTTTCCATTCAATAATTCCTTCTTTTTTGTTTACCAATGGACTAGTTTTTTTTTCTTGCTGATGATTTCAGATTTGCGGAAGATACGCCGATACGGTCCAAAAGTGAGGGACCTTCTCCGATTCATACGAAATCAGGTAGCCATAATTCATTTTCTTTTCTGCTCACCAACTGGTTATGTTTTTGACTGTATCAGCTTTATCAGCCATGATTTTAAATCTGATCATCATCTGGTCTGTTGCTAATAAATACTATACATGTTCATTAAGCCTTTACTAGCTAAATATGGTATCTATTGTCGATATTATCTAATATTAATTATTTCCAAACAATTGACGCCGTCAATCTAAAGTTTTCACCTGGTACACTTCAAACCAAAAGGTTTATTTTAGGCTAATGTATCTTGTTCGTCAGGTTCTGAGAATTTTTACAGTATTCGTGATAAGCTTTATCTCCTAAAAAAGTGTTCACTGCTATGCGTTAGATCTTGATATGGTGTAATACTGTGTTTCGTAGCATGGACCATGCTTCGGACCCAATTATGCTTTTTTCGATTTTCCAGACCTTTATTATTTCTTAGTTACTAAGATCGCCCTGCTGCTTATTTATCGTAAAACTTGTTGCACTTGAAGATGACCTTTTAGTCGAAAAGCTTAGTGCTACAAAATGGCGTTGCCATTTTTGTGCATGAGTTATTAATGGCTATTGCGAATTTTGCATTTATCAGTTCTATAGCTGTTGAAAAAGAAGAAAAACTTTTAATTTTTGCTAGAACATGTGACTTTGCTTGAAATGTGTTCTCAGATAACACAACATCAAATTTATTATTTTTCCAAAACTTTTTGAACTTCAACCCTTACCTTTCAGAAAAATCACAGTCAGAAACTGCCAGCTTCTCTTCGACAGTCCCTTGGCACACCCGAGAACTGCATAGCCTACTTCACAGAACAATTTCCTAAACTTTTCGTGCATACGTACAACGCAATGGAAGCTTGTAAAAGTGAAGAAGCTCTAAAGGAATATTATGATATCTCTTGAATAAAATCATTATCTCTCCAAGCAAATGCAATCATCCTTCAGAAAAATGAAAGACAGTATTTTTGACCGTGATGGATGAAATTTGCAATCATGGAAATACACATCAAGTTCTGGAGAACATACAGCCAGCAAATTATGCGTATTTATGCTCATTTATTTATGATTGTCATCAGTTTCTCAGAGATCATTGACCAAAATCTGCTTATCTAATGCAATAATTCATATACCTGCCATCATCGTTTGCTTGACGTCCAGTGAATACCTGTGTGCCATATCAACAGGTTGCGGGGAATATTTTGGTAAAATTTCATCAACATCAACTATCACACGTCTATGGAAATGCAGCTGCTGCTGAACGTAAGTGACAGATCACGAGATCCATCTATAAATCATGAAACTCATTTAGTTCCCAGAGATGGTATGAACCTATAGATTGAGACAAGTGCATAGCAATATCTGTACAAGTCAGTTGAAAATCAATTCAGACATCAGCTTATTGCTCATGGACGTACGTAAGCAAATCAATTAAAGCTGAGCTGATGTCTGCGACCCACATTTCATGGACAAAAATGTACAAAACTACTCGTCATACCAAACATAATCACTGCCCCGGTGATTTTTGATGGGTATTTCTGTTGGGTCTAATATCACCTTCCCATCAACAATGAACAATGCCAATTTTGCCAGATGACTTTAACACAACGGCAATGGATAAAAATAACCGAAAATGTGATCTAGACCAGATGGGAATCGGGCAATGACTTTGAGTGGTCATACTTGAACAGGTTGGCTTTTGCTAGTGCCACCAGGATGTTGATTGCTGAAAAGAGTCCACTGTCAAGCTGACTGTAGTTGGTATCATCAGACAACAGCTCATAGAAAACAACACATGAATATATTAGCTGCAGCTGGTATCAATAACCCGTAGACCATGGAACAAAATTCACGTGCATGTAAATTGTGCCTGATGCGATTGGAACATGGACCATGAAAAAGAAGAAAAAACCAGTTTTTCCTGGGAAAATTCTAACTGAAATCATTATCCATCAATCGTTGCCAGAAGATCACTAGAAGATTTGAAAATTACCGGTCGTACTCATATGTTCATGTCATTATTCTTGAATAGGGAGATATGAAAATGTCAATTTTCCTGATCTTGTGAGCCCATTGATCATTGAGAAGAGCACATATGCACTTGAATAGTACCTGATTATTAGCTGTACCTGATCATGGACAAGAACACAATAGTGCACGAATATGTTCGTTTTACCCGATGCAATTCATGCCATCCATCATCGACATGAATTGACGGACGGGTGAGCTGTAGCAGATGTCGTAAGCTATTAATGTTGGAGAGTAACTCACGTACCTTTTATAGTAGACACCACCCGTTCTAAGATGATGCGGTGCGTCGTAGCTAATGTCGTTGGCACGTGAACGCAACGACGACATTTGCATTCAGTTTTGAATTAAATAACAACTTTGCATTTAATTAAATTACAATTAGTGAAGACGTCATAGGTTCACCGATCATGGATAAGAATTTAGAAATAAAGTCAAATGTAGCTGATGTCATTACCACCCTAACTATATATGAAGCTACAATTTGCTTGGAAAAGTCACTTGGTGATTAGAACGTTTGGTGAACAGTGAACAACAAGTAGATGTCAATTGTAAATCAACTGATCACGGAGTGTTCATATGTTTTAATGACAATTATCGTCAATATTAGGCACATTCTATAAACAATGTCACATGTTGATATTGATGAGCAAGCGACGCACCTTAGAAAACTGACCAATTGCGATGCCTGTTCAGATTGCGATCTATGCCTCTATCGAACGAATCGTTTGATTTCAGACATCAGTCACATGTTACATGCAGCACTCCATAGCAATCAATGACAACGTTCTGTGGTAGAAGACTGTCCGACATGCTTGTTCCTTAGTATCTTAGAAAATCGTTATAACTTTATTTTGATGAAGATGTTGTATTCTTTTGGTGCATGATTTTCTCGAGTGCAGAATGTCATTTATTTTCAGAATAAAACAGTGTGATAAATAAAGATTTTGAAACTTTGTCTTTCCAGTACAATTACTACAATCTTGGACAAAATATTTCGCCAAGGAGCCCAAATTTACATGAATTATTTTTCCCAATACTGACTACTAAATAACATCACCCACCCTCCCCCCCAAGTCAATGTTGGATCAGCACGTTACAAAGTTTATGCTCCTAGGTTTGAATGGACAAAAATGTCCCAACATTGCCTGATGGGGGAGGGGGTATAATAAGTGAGGGAAGGGGGAAGAGGAGGTGGAGGGAAGGTACATGTGAACTAAAAATATATGGAAACTATCTCGGAAACATGACTCTACATATGTATCAAGTTTCCCTGACGATTTATATGAAATTAGCCTCTGGCAAGCAATGTATTTGGGACACTATGGACATTGGCATGAAAACATGGTACTGCGGCGAATAAATTTTGTCCAAGATTGTATCCGCACCAGTTGAAACAACCTATGCCCTGTTATAGTGCATAATAGTACTGGCCTTTCTCCACTGCTAGTTGAATAGCATGATACATGCCAAAGGACAACAAGTTGGGTGTCAAGTATGGGAGTTACAGAAATAAAATCATACATAGTTTACATGATCACTAAGTCTGCTATAGAGAAGATGCATGGTTTTTAATATATCTACTACCTTAGCTTCCTTCCTTGACACAGAATCACTCCACACGTATGCCTTGTACATCACTTTACAGTCAGTTGAATCACATAGCTAGGACTCAGGAGCAAATTCACAATGCAATGTACTGAAATAAATTGGTCATGCAAAAGTCAATTCGTTAAGTACATACATAAATTTCACATCAACAAAACCAGTTTGTGGAAGAGAAACTATCACCTGAATCAGATTCCAGACCCGGAGAACTTCTATTACCAAGCAAAACATGTGAAGAATGGAGGGTAAGCTTAGAAATAAAATTTATAAAAAAGCAAGTTGCACATCTGTGACCATACAGGCTGATGCAACTTCCATCTTAATTAGCATGCACAACCAATCGAAGCTGATTAAATCAACTAAAATAGGTACCAAGTACTGGATGGATAAAGCCCGTCAATGAGGTTTCTCAAACATGAGAGAAGAAGCTGCAGAAAACAGACAAGAATACTTATCGCAATGGCAAAACACAGACACATCTGGTACTTAACTGCCATACTTATGAGAGCAACTAACAGATCACAAGAAACATTTTGGAATAAAGAGGTTATGACGCTAACCCTAACCCTAACCCTAACCCTAACCCTAACCCTAACCCCAACCCTAACCCTAACCCTAACCCTAACCCTAACCCTAACCCTATCCATCACTATCGATACCAACCTCATATGCACAGACTTCCTAGATGTTACCTTAGATTTAAAAACAAGCAAATATTATCCATACCGTAAACCAAATGACAACCCACTCTACATTAATGTCAATTCTACCCACCCTCTTTCCATCATCAAGCAACTACCAAAAATGATCAATCAGCAGCTAACTAACCTCTTTGATAAAGCAAAAGTGCTGTACCAATCGTCTCTTGATGCATCTGGCTACAAAAAAAAGCTATCCTTTGAGTAGGAATTGCAGCATGGCAGACGAACCAACAGAAAGCGGAAAATCATATGGTTTAACCCGCCATTCAATAGTGAAGTAAAAACTAACATAGGCAAATCATTCCTCCGACTAATAAAAAAACACTTCCCAAAGACGCATAAACTCAACAAAATATTTAACAGAAACACGATAAAACTAAGTTACTGCTGCACCACGAACATGGAAAATATCATTAAACAGCATAATACCAAGATGCTGAAGAAAACTGACCTCCCACCAAGAGCATGCAACTGCAACGCAAGAAACTGACCCATATGCCCCCTTAATGGGAAGTGTTTGGCTGAATGCCTAGTCTACAAGGCCAAAGTGACGACAGCAGACCGAACCCAAACTTATCATGGCTTATGTGAGGGCAGCTTTAAATCCAGTTGGCAAAACCATAAAAATCATGCAACAACGAGCGTTGTGAAAAAGATACAGAATTGTCTAAATACATATGGGAACTAAAGCGTCAGGGCATTGATTTAAACTATCGACTGGTCAATTGAAAAGAACTCATCACCTTACAAATGTGGCTCTAGGAGGTGTGACCTCTGCATTTCTGAGAAGGTGGCCATCATGAGAGCAGAACCAAATCGCATGCTGAATAAACGAACTGAACTCCTTAATAAGTGCAGGCATAGAAACAAATTTCTATTATGTAATGTTAAATGATTTTCATAGCTTTCTTGTCAATTGGTAATTGGGCACTATCCAATTAACTTTCTCTAATGTGGAGATCTGGCTGTATGTAATGGAACTGAAATCTTTATAGCAGTTGGCTGATGAAGAAAATGATGTAAAAGTGCATTCCCCCTGTAGATGATCGGTGGAAATCCTGGCTGCTCCAAACCATATCGGACCTCTTTCAACTTTGCAGTGCATTTAAAAGGCTAGCACCACTATCTACTCATAATAGGAATCTGTGTGCTCAGTTTTTCATGTAAACCAAAACATGATGTCTGCTCACAGCAACATTACAGGAAAAGAGCATATTGCTACACTGCAGGGTACTTACAAGTCAGTGTCTGGCTGAGCAACCATGTTAGTCCACGTTCAGATCGGTAGCTACAGATACTGGTAGCTTGCTAGCTAGATATGACTAAATTGTCGTTCTCATCAACAGAATTCCTTTTCAAACAACCTCAAACAATTCATCTACCTTCCCATCACTCTTCCAACAATATACAGAAACAGGTGTACAGGTAACGGGTGTACAGGTAACGGTTTGTACAAAAGACAGGCTACCAAGGTCTCCAGTCTCACTAATTCATGAATAGCCTGGCCAAGCAACAAGTCCTTTCTTCACTAACACAAACAAGCTGATGTCTATAGGTAGATCTACTTCTTTGCTAATAAGAGCAACTACCTAAAAAGCAGACAATAAATATGTTTAAAATAGCCCGTTACACAAAGAACCTTCAAACAAGTCTACAAATGCAGCAAGCAGCCATCACTATCCGCACCAATGACCGCCATGTTTGCTAAAAACGAGAAAGGTCACAGGGTACCAAGGCAAACCACAGTCAAGAGCACAACTCGTAATGCTATAATACAGCATAGCAAGAACCTTGGCAACATCTCTGATACATTAAATAATTCAAATGAAAAAGGTCTGTCCTTTAAAACCTCACTTCACTACCAGAATGATACAATCTTGGACAAAATATTTCGCCAAGGAGCCCAAATTTACATGAATTCTTATTCCCAATACTGACTACTAAATAACATCACCCAGCCTCCCCCTGATGATGATATGTACATGGGGGGGGGGGGAGTATACATGGGCAGGAACGTACACATGGGCAGTAAATGCTATATGGGCAGTAAAAGTCTACATGGGTAGTAAATATATACATGGGCAGTAAATGTATACACGGGCGATATTATTAACAACACAAACGTGACAGCGGCTTATGCTTTGAAGTGCGGAAACTGAGACTTTCAATGTCTGGAGGTGCGAAAACTGATCTGCTTATGTCTTGTTTCTAATCTCTTCCTACCACGAAACACTAAGACCTACGTGGCAGCGGTGTATGCTTTGAAGTATGGAAATCGAGATGTTTTTTGTCTGGGTTTAGTGTGTGTTGCAAAACCTAATCTGTATATGTCTGGTTTTTAATCTCCTCCCACCTATAAACATGACCTTTTCATTATCAGGATGTCTGAACTGTGGTGTTCCGTAATCCCCATTTTCGACATAAACGATTAAAAACTGTTGCAATATAGCTCATGTCACGGTTATCCCTGGGAAAAAAACACAGGAAGTAGCCAATGACAATGACTATATTGTCTACATTATAATCAACAATTCAAAAGTTGAGCTAGGAAGGTCAGGTAGGTCGAATATGAGCACAGTTAACTCTAAACTAAAAAACTGTGTGAAAATACTATAACAAGGGAGCACCGTCGCCAAGTCTCGACACAACCGATCTTACGAGCAAACCAAGCCTGTAGTCGACAGTAATATCGAAGAAGTATGGCAAGAACCAATGTCGATGCCCGCACTCCGGATGATGAAATCGACATCATTGTTGATAAAAGTGACGACGATGATGACGACGACGACGATCAAGATGAGGTGCCAAATAATAAAACCAACACGACACCATTAAAGAGAAGACGAACGATGTTCGACCTCAATCCCCTCGTCCCTGAGGCACCCAAGAAGACGAAGACACTTCTTTCTATGATGACTGCCTCTAGCAGCGGTGATACAATACACATGATCTGTAATGTGAAATCACTATCCTCATGGGAGCAATTTCTCCGATGTTCCAGGGGAGATATTCCGGAAAACGCACTTTTCAAGATTTCCAAAATCAAGGAAATAGCCCAAAGAAACGATGCGGGCAAAATATACTACATGGACGTGGAAGTAGTTGGTCAACAACTGCAAATAGATTTGCTACCAAACGAGGGTGAGAAAAAAGCACAGCACAAAACAGAAGTCAAGAGAAACGTGTCTGGGCTCTTCGACCACGTCTGCAAGTCCTGCAACACTAACCCTAACCCGATGAGGACTTGAAAGAAAAAGAGAAAACACCAGAGAAGCTCTTTTCTTTATCCATGCAGAACGACGGTACAATCAATCGATCATTTTGTGACGGCTGTTTCGTGAAGATTCGTGCGGACGATACAGAAAAGGTGCTGACGATTCGCATCTTCAATAATGCACTTGTTGGAGATGGTAAAGCGTGGTACGATTTTGACAGGGAGTGTAGATTCCTGACATACGATCAAGGAGCCGAACTGCCAGTCCGATTCAGCACTTCCGTGCCAACAACTGTGAGAGAGCAGTTCATCAGCAAGAACAGAATCTCCGTAGTTGCAGAACATTAGTATTTTCCATGCGAGGATGTTTCGATCGAAAGCACGATTCGAATGTGTATCGAAACCAGTTCCTTGGAAATTTTGAATTTTATGATTTTTGTCGAATGTCTGGCTTCGTATGTCAAGAAAATAAGGCAACAATGACTTGCAAAGGTGAAGACGTAATACACATTAGTGATGATGAAAGTTCAGACCATGGAAAGACTAATCGATGATCCGCGCTCAATGCACCCTTAGTCAGATCTCTATCAGCTGCTTGCAAGAGATTCACTTGGACAGGCAGAACATAGTGAGAAGCAAGTCGAGCTAAAAACTGAACAATTGATTATGGCATGTAAAGTTAGTTACAAGTTGACATATTTTTCTTTTGGGGCGTTCTCTTTTTTTGATGCGATGTTAAATTTGTAAGCATGCTTTATTTTTTGTTCGGGCGTTTTTTTTGTTTTGAATGTATCTGTAGAAAGCAAGTTTGTGCTATGCATAGTGGTTAACGATGCATGCGTGCAAAAAGCCCAGTGTGCAAGTGTGTGCATTGTGAGGTCTTTTTGTGCTGTAAAAGGCTACAACAACATCTACGTTTTTCTATTTCAGCTAGCTATATAAATATACAGCAGAGAGATGATGGCAGAGTCCAACACATCCACCTTCTTCAGTGGACATTATCTTAACAGGCGGAGGAAGAAGCTAACGGATCTCACCTTTGCAAGAAATATTGCACCCTTTGTTAGACAATCAGTAAGATCATACCTCCAGAATGAAAGTACAGAACCCTTATGGTTTGGGCAACTTGATGAGCACCCACCGTATGAATTTGTATTTATTTATCTCCTCTGGTTAGGGTTAGGGTTAGGGTTAGGGTTAGGGTTAGGGGTTAGGGTTAGGGTTAGGGTTAGGGTTAGGGTTAGGGTT
>JAOBRC010215356.1:0-14945 GCA_027575255.1 Scolionema suvaense | reverse complement strand
TCAGGACAAAGATGGAAAGTTGAATTTCAATGTTGAAAAAGTGAGCCATTTGGAAACAAATGAGAAGGTTTGTAGTAGCAGGTTTTCATTGAATGTTTTTACCATTTGTATCTTCTTTTCATTGGTTTATCAAGCTGGCTGTTCTTTGTTGTCTTTTTTTGTCCCGGCCCCTTCAATTTGTTTGCTATTGGCACGCATTGTATCTTACTTATTCCCTCCACCGTGGATCAGTGCTGCAGAATTCCATGTGAGAATTTGTAGAACATAATATTTTTTACGCATTGCACTTCATTTTTAGACGCCAGTCATTTTTTCAATTTATGCAATAAGATTAAGTATTAAGCACTCAGTGACTCAATACATCTATTAAAGAACGGAAATGTTATTTAACTCAAATAGTTGTTGCTTCACAAAGCATAAAGTTCTGTCAGCATGATATCGGGACCCACGTTGGCTTCTTTTGGATTTTTTACTTGATATGAATTGTCTGTGTTCTCTCAGTGGTGTAGAGAACCTCTCTCATCGAAGCTCATTAATTCGTTACCACATGGTGCTCCGTGGTGCAGGGTTAAGACGTAGGGGGTGCATTTATAAAATTGCAAATTCAGGGGGAAACCTAAAATGTCTTGTTCAGGCTTTTTTTATTGATTTCATCTTCAAATTTTCTCTGTATTTTGAGCAGGAGATTGATGAACTTCTAAACAATGATTCTGGGTCACTGAAATACTGCCTTAGGAAATTATCCACCACTTAGCCCTCACTGTTTTCTGGAAATAGTCACTCCGTGATGTTGCAATATGTGGCTAAATCTCTAAGGCCAAACATTATATTCACATTCCCATTATCAAGCCTGTGGCGTGATAGAAGTTAAATGGATGGACTTCTTTCATAATTCAATTCTTTTACAGAATAGACGAAAAAGTTTCTAGACTTTCACATGAGTCACTGAAAACTGTCTAAATCTGTAGTAATTTGGCCATTTTGAGCAGTTTGAGATAGGTGTTCCGAAACCCCTTCAGTAGCCTTAAGCTTCATGAGGTTTCTGTATCCATGATTTGTTTGTTTGTCAAAGTTCGGCCAGTCAGGAATTGCATTCGGAAAAAGATATGGAACTTTTTAGTGCAGCACTCGCCGTTATCAAACTTAGATCTACACCTTAAAAATCTTATTGGCTGCCAATGATAACAGATTCCTGTCATTTTCTATGTTTCAGAATATAAATAACCACCTCAAGAATCCTCAGTGTTCATATAATTATATCGTGCTAGACCCTACCGAGCCCCGCCCGATACTGGACAGAATAATGTCTCGAGCATTTGTTGAATCACAATGAAATGCTACGTCAGCACAATTTCAATATGGTGGTATAAACTACTGATAAATGTGCAGCAGTCAATCTTTAAGAACTGTCTCCCAAAGAAAGCAATGCAAGTTACTAATACCTTGGTCTTAGAAAAGACTGTAGCTCTGTGTAATGTTTCATTTTATGCGCTACAATAATTAGATGTCACATCCAGTCAACTTTAAGGCAGTCTCAATGCAGAGTACTTCCGTTGTGTAATTCTACACTCTTTCTTGTTGTTCCTCTTCTCTGAATTTCTTCAGAAGGAGAACATAGTTCAACAGACAGAGGGAAACAATCTGCTTTAGTAAACGTCCCACTTAAACTAATTACATTGTCGTACAAATTCCTTTTGTGAGGAACGTCTTTTCACTGCCAATTTGTTAGAAACGTGTTGAACGTCATTATTCGTTGATGTGTTGCAATGAAAGCTTTGTCATGTGTAGGGCCACTATTGCCATGTGAACAAGTTGGGCTTGCTGTATGGCTGATTATCTATCCTGTGTGTAAGATATCTTTTCTCTGGTATGTGGGAGCTGCAGAAGATATAGATTTCTATGGAAGTACCAATAATTGGTCGAACCTAATTCACCTAGTTGGGAAAAAATTGGTCGTCCCATACATACTACGCACCACCTGACTCAGAATTTCATCAGTGCAAAATTGAGCCAGCGTAGCTCTCGTACTTGCTGAACGACTGAAATAATTGCCTTTTACCCCTACTCTTGTTCTCAGCCAGCCCAGACAAAAGGAAATTTAGCAGGTGATTTTCAAATCAAACTGAGCTTGATTCAGAAGCACAGATACTGGAATAAATTACGCTGGTGTGTATTAAGTTGCAGTATCGCATGACATGCTGAAAAATGTCCTTGCTATTAATTATAGTGGGATATATTGAACTAGTATCACGTTCACTATAGTTTCGAAAAAAATCATGTCAGAGTTTGGGTGCAAAGACCGGTATATCGGTTGTAAAAGTACCCTGGATACGGCCCTATCTTTTTAAGTATCCCATGTATTAGAATTACAGTGGTAAATATTTCTGCATCTGTGCAGTATGAACAAAAAAGATGGTGATTTGAATTTCAGATGCGTTGTAGTAGTGTCAACCAAGTGAGACATGGTGTTTGTTTCAGATATCTTCATGGTATAAAGCAAATGAGACATGGGATTCAAAGTTTTCTTCGATGAGTTCAAGTTATGAAGAATGTAGAGCTGAATGTGTTGGACTCCATCTATGCTTGTCTAGGGAGATTCTCAGGTTGGTATATGTTGCATTTCTTTCCTACATTCCTAATGATCTCTAAAGTACAAAATTGCGGAAGTTTTTTTTAATAGGAACACTGATTTTTGTATACTAAGAGGACCAGTTTTTGGAAATTTTTTCCCACTCGAAGATACAATGAACAAACTGCCTAATTATTCTCATGTCTGGTCTTGTTTCAACCCTATTTGAACCGTGCTCTGAGCTCTGGAGGAGGTGGGGCCTGACTAAAACCTGTTTGAATGTTTCGTTACACTTCAAATTTACCGCAGTGATAGTATGGACTGCTAATATTTCAGGACAAAGAAGATCCAATGATCTCTTTGAATATTCATGACGTCTTTTTAGGGATTTTAGACTATGGTAAAATTTTCATTTTCTCAAAATTGTTTCTTTACATAGTTTTAAGGTCAAAAAGCACCTGCAAGATTCATTTGAATTATGTTTTGCCCTCAGTTTTAGTTAAACTGGTCTGAAAATTGCTATTTTTGCCTAAATTTTGGTGTAGTACCCTCCAGGAAACATATGAAACACATGAAAACATGTAAGCATTTATCTTGTTGCCTTTTGGGTGTGTTTACGTTCAATTGATCTTACAAAGTTTTTTTGGTGCATTCTGTCGACTTTGGGTAAAATGCACCTCGTGGTCATGTGTGAGAACCACTGCTGTGAACAATAGTCTGTAATGTTATGTATAGAACTTGCCTGTCCTGATGCATAGAGTTGCCAGAATTTTGTGAGGGGCTCAGCTATCAGAGTGTGTCAAACTGTATAATCAAGCTCAACACTTTTGTGGTTGTTTGTTTCTCAGAAATTGAATCTTGATTGTAAAGAGCACAACAAGTATTATCTTCATTTGATAGAGTTAGCTTATACGTCGAAGTATGCTCAGTCCCATATAATTCAGTAGGTATCTTGATTTCGGTCACTGATGACTTGTGAGACTGGTTCATTTACAAGGGTTTTTATTTTGATTGGCTAACTAACTGCATTGATTCTTGTATAAGTGGAGACGTCTCGTTTTCGCAGGATTTTTAGTCACGAAGGTCAAGGAGCGGAGGACATCATCTACATCAACTGGTTGAACATGGTTCGAGCTGGTCTACTTGGATTGGAGTTTTTCTCTCCTGAAACTGGAAAATGGAAACAGGTATGCAACCAGTTTGATCATCACTCCCTCATTGTTGGAGATTTTTTTTTTTGTTCTTTCCATTCATTTATCTCTTTCGTATGTTTTGTACTGCTCTGGTATATCTTAGCCCCATCGCCGGGAGTGGGGGGCTTTTTTTATCCACCCCAAACTCAATAAAACAAATTTCAGTGATTGTGACCCAAGCTTTTGGCTTTCGCAGGCATGTGCTATTTTCAGTATGGTAGCATGTGACATCATATCTCGGGAAGCCTCGGTGAAAAATAGTTCTACATACATTTTTGGAATATTCTTGGATAAAGGGACCTCCCTACCAAGTTTCAGTTTCAACGCTGCTCTGAAACAGAAGTTCAGGCAGGAGTGCAAAAAAAGCCCCCTTCTGCCTTCCCTATAGTCTGCAAATCATTCTCAATTTAAATAAAGCTTTATATGATGACAATTCTCAGCAATACTGGGAAACAATCACCATGTGACATCATACTTTACTGATGTCACTATTTTTACTAAGTGTGGAGGTTTGTCAGCTATTTTTTTCAAATTTGATTTATTTTCTAGTCAAATTGTCTCCGTCATCTTCTACGTCATCCAGTTTTGAGAGGAATTTCTTTTTTCTTCATTTGAAAGAAAATGAAATTTTCGGAAAAGTCACAGTTCCTCGTCATTTACATGGACATTTCTGGAGATACGGTACAAAGTTTTATGTCTTTTGATTCCTTCCTCTAGCCATTGTAGGGTTCATATATGGAAGTCAGATCCACCCTCTAAAATTCCTGAGCTGCAAGAAAAGTTGTCCTTAACCCTACTCGAGCCTCGTAATTTACACTGGTACTTTTTCTGCTGCCAATCAAAGAGGAGTAAAGTTTTCATGCTGATGTCTGCTGAAAATTCACAAATTTATCGAGACATCATCGGAACTGAAAGTTTCAAATTTTTGGTCATGTCCCATTGTTGACATGGCTGAAATCTTCATACATGTCCAAGGTGCCAATAACCTTTACTGCATTTTCCCTTCAAACTTCTACGTTGACACAGTATAGAGCCCTGAGTATCAAATAAGTGGATAAAAGCTCAATGTATGACATAAATTTGCCTAATTAAATAATTTTTTAATTTGCCCATTCATGTTACACATTTCTATCGTCTTGAAGTAGAACCATTATTTACAGAGACAATAAGACTGAAGTCTCAATGTGGTATTTTTGAAGACTGAAGTCTCAATGTGGTATTTTTGAAGAGTTTGCACCAAATACTTCCTGTCGTCCAAGTTTCGTGGTCATAGCATATGCCGTTCTAGAAATATCGTCGGGGGTGGGCGATTTTGCCCCCGCGCCAGTCTTTATACATCCTCAAAAAGCACAGGCTACGTAAGGATAATACCAATTGTTTGGGGGAATTATCCCTATTTGGCTATTATACAGAACCTATCATAATTACCTTTTTACGTCAAATTAAGCTGTGTATCTAATGCCGCCGCGCTATAATTAAGCTGCATTTTGACAAAACTAGGGGGCTTGTGAAGTTTTAATTAAGCTGCAGGAGTCACTTAATGCTGAAGAAAAAGTTACAAACGGATTGACTTTTACAACTATCATGCTGAAAGCAAGGATATTTTTTAGAGGAACTTAATATCAAAGTAGAAAGTAGTGATGATGAAAGTGAACAGTGATATAAAATGTTGAATAAAGTCACCCAGGAGCAATTAGGTTTTTCTGTAACTTTGGTCTTCAGATAAGCCACGCTCTTTAAGCCGCGTCATTAATTAAGCCGCGTTTTTATTAAGCCACATTTTTTAAGGTACGGCAGAATTAATTACGCTGCTTAATTTGAATGGTTGATCATATCATCACTGAATGGCTTAAAGTTTCGCAGCTTTTTTATGAGACGATTCCTATGACTTCTGCACGCTTGTCACCTATGCTTTTTTCATGTAGCTTCTCTATGGATTTTTCTGAAATTTGGCATGAAGTGATGAAGCTAGATTTTTTATCAAAGACGTTGTTCAGCTTTGGTGTTGCCATCTATGTCCAGTGGTGGCAATTTTGGGATGTTTTGGGATGGATGTCAATAAGTATAAAGCATATGTAATACTGAAAATTATTCTTCATGTTAGGCTTTAATGATCCTCATCTAAGTTAGCCACTCTGCTAGATGTGGGACTAGCTTTGTTTATTTTTTGTGGTGCTTATGATAATTTCATTGGCTTATACTCTGGGGGAGGCCGATTTTCTTCTTTTTCTGCCTTCGTATAGTAGTATTAGTAACAGTCATATTTGTACTTTACTTTGGAATCAGTTTGTATTAGCATGTTTGCAAGTTGATATAGTTGTGCAAGTCCAGCTTGGTTCGTCTGTATGTAATGGTTGCACTATATCGCCCCACTTGCAGTCTTCGTATCTACATCAAACTGCTTCATATTAATGTTTGTTGGGTTCATCTGTCAGATTTCTTTTTGACACAGGCTCACATGCAAGCTCGGTTTGTCATCATGCGTGTACTACTAGAAGCGGGAAGTGATTTGCTAAAGATTGAACAAGTGACTGGAGCGGATGACAAACCTGATCTTCTTCTCACACTCGACCGTGGTCAGATCGAAACCGTTGGAAAAAAAGCAATCGCTAATTTCTTAATGAGACTGCAAGTACGCATTAGTTTGAGTTGATGCTTTTTGTTTGTTGGGGATATTGCTTCATCAGTGAAATACTAAAGTCAGTGTACCCAATCTTAGCGCTCCCCTAATCATTGCACACTGCCAGTACAATGGCTGTTCATGAAAAATTGTATTTGACCGAGTTGTGCACACTGAAAGCTGTTACATTTGGGGTGCGCAATAATTAGGTACTCTGACTCTATGCCTGGTAGATTCTTAACAAAACTCTATCCAATCTGCTTCCGTAGTTCTGTATCTGATATATTTTTCTAACCTGTTATGTGTTATGCGTAGCAGTCTCCACTTTTAGTGCCATGCTGGTGATCTCTGGGAAGCCACATGGCATCCAAGGATGTGAAGGATGAGTTCCTCAGAATCCACATAGCTTGTAGTATGCTCTTTGCTTAGAACAGTGCGTTTTATTTTGTATTGTCTGGTTTGGAAGAGCTGAAGAATAGTCAGATTTCAGTATCACCATCAGTTTTAGTAGAATTTTCGTGGCCTAACAGTGTTTTTCATAAGCATATCAGCGTATCATAGGAAAAGCCATGTACTGTGGACTGTTTTTTCCAATATCCTACCTTGATTGTTACTGGTGTATCACATTCCATGCTTACCACTGTATTGTGGCTCTGATACGGATAGTTCATTTTCTTAATTTGCTGTGGAGGAGTCCGTTAATATGTCTTAAGTGCATAATTAAGCAAAGTGACGAAGCTGGATATGATTTTTAGAATTTGCTGGAAATATTTGAAGATCCGTTTCTCTACATTTTGATGCAAACTAAATACTGATAGCAGTTGTGCTATGGACCATATGTGGTATCTGTGAAAACTTTTGTTCTGGCTGTTGTAGGGCTGTTCAAAAGTATGTCAAGACAGGTTTATTGGACTCTCACTTTAGCAGAAGATTCTTGTGAAATAAGATCTCTCCAAATTGTTGGACTCCAACTTTAGTGATGAAGCCGGATTTTTGGACTTCTGCTTTAGCAAAAGAGTAGAGTCCTATAAAATGAAGCCTGTCTGTCTAGCCTTCCTTCTGTCTGTCACAAACGCATTTTCCCAGGTAACCGCTCAGATGCGACAATCCGTAATCAAAGAAAAGTGATGGAGATGGAATTTTGAAAAAAGTTATTGTTTGGCTTACAGGTGGCTATTAATGCTCAAAAACGGCCAATATTAGGGTTTTTTCTAAATATTTCAAGATACATTCATTACTTTTTGTAATTTTTGGTGTAAAACTTTGGGCAATGGTAGTTATAATTTGTATCATGTGTCCTATCTGGGAGAACTCTTGCTTGGCTTGAGCGTGGTCATTTTTGTCCAAAAAAGGTCTGTTTTAGGGATTTTTCAAAATATTTCAAGATCCATTCATTAGCTTTCCTGTAATTTTTGTCTGCAACTTAATAGCTTTCGTATTTATGTAATGGGCCATTATCACATCTGAGAAAACTCTTCTTTCCCATGGGCGTGTCTTGTTGGTCCCAAAACGGCCCTTTTTTAGGGTTTTTCTAAGATATTTTAAAATCTGTTTGTTACTTGTTTATAGTTTTTGGTAAGAAAGTGGACGGCAATGAGTGTTATGATATGGAGCATGTGTCGTATCAGGGAAAAGTTTTGTTTGGGTTTGGTGTGGGCTTTCTTGCCCCCAAAATGGTTCCTTTAGGGTTTTGAAAATATTTCTTGATCCGTTCATTTACTTTTTTTGTATCTTCTTGTGTGAAACCTAATATTGCAGTCATGTTATAGACCATGTATATCCCTGACAAAACACTTGTGTAGCTTGGACATGGGACTTAGTGTCCAAAAATAGTTATTTTTCTGTTATTTTGAGATGAACCTCCATGGACAAAGGAGTTATTCTCATTATGTTGTGGTTGTTATTGGCTGTCTGTGGTATTTCATTATTTTTGTTTATTGTGCAGAACAATGATTCATGAATAATGCAAGAGTCTACTAATTTGGCGACTTACAGACCATAAGTCATTTCTAAAAAGAATTGTTGTTCACCGTAGGCGTGGCCGCATTTTTGTGATGAAAATCGTCGTTTTTTGTGTTTTTTAGACCAAATTTAGATCTGGTTGTTTAAGTTTTCAAAAAAATACTGTTTGAAGCTGGAAAAAGAGTAGTTATCACATGTATCTGAGAAAACTCTCGTTGGGCATGGGTATGGCTATTTATGTTCAAAAGAGGCCTTTTTTTAACGTTTTTCATTTAAATATTTTAAGGTCTGCTCAATATTTCTTTGCAATTTTCATTGCAATTGTAGTTATGTGATGAACTTTGCTTGTGTGATATCTCAAGAAAATCTCCGTCACCCTGGGCGTGGCCATGTTTGTGCCAAAAATGGTCTGTTATAGGGTTTTCGAAATATTGTTTGATCTGCTCATTAC
Organism: Scolionema suvaense; assembly: GCA_027575255.1. Taxonomy (NCBI): domain Eukaryota; kingdom Metazoa; phylum Cnidaria; class Hydrozoa; order Limnomedusae; family Olindiidae; genus Scolionema; species Scolionema suvaense. The sequence goes on along the minus strand of JAOBRC010215356.1, from coordinate 6,150 downwards.
GTTTTTGAAATATTTTGCGTAAAACTGGAGAGGGTATAGTACTTATGACCTTGTCTCAGACCTTGAAAAGCTCTTGCTCACGTTAAGCGTGTCCATTTATGTCCAAAAATTGTCATTTTTGTTCGTTTGTTTTTGGACTCCCGCTTTAGTGGAAGAGTCCTATAGCATGAGGTCTGTCTGTCCTTCCGTCTGAACGTCCGTACGTACGTGCGTCCGTCCGTCACCAACGCTTTTCCCGGATAACCGTTCAATGATTTTTTCTGAAATTTGGTGGGAAGGTGACAATCCATAATTGACAAAAAGTGATGGAGCCGGAATTTTGAAAAAATTTTTTTGTTTGGCTTGCAGGTGGCAATTTATGCCCAAAATTGGCCATTTTTAGGGTTTTTCAAAAATATTTCAAAATCCGTTCATTACTTTTTTGTAATTTTTGGTGTGAAACTGCAGGGCAATGGCAGTTATGCTGTGGGCCATATGTCATAGGTGGGAAAACTCTCGTTCGGCTTGCAGGTGGCAATTTACATATGTCCAAAAATGGTGTTTTTCATGGTTTTTTCGTAATAACTCCAAAACTATTCATGCGATTCTTGTTATTTGTGGTGCAAATAATAAGAGTAACTCTGCACATGTTTTGATCCATATGTGATGTCTCCTGAGAATCTTGTTTGGCTTGCAGGTGGCAATTTACGCTCAAAAATGGCGATTTTCATGTTTTTTCCCGAATATACCAAAAACTGTTCATCTGATTCTTGTCGTTTTTGGTTTGAATACTTATGACAACTCTACATATATTATGAACCATATGCATTGTCTCCGGAATAACTCGTTTGGCTTGCAGGTGGCAATTTACGCCCAAAAATGGCGATTTTCATGTTTTTCCCAAATATGTCAAAAACTGTTCATCCGATTCTTGTCATTTTTGGTGTGAATACTTAAGGCAACTCTACATATATTATGAACCATGTGCATTCTTTCCGGAATATCTCATTTGGCTTGCAGGTGGCAATTTATATCCAAAAATAGCGTTTTTCATGTTTTGTTCCAAATATGTGGCAAAAACTGTTCATCCGATTCTTGTCATTTTTGGTGTTTATACTTATATGGTAACTCGGCATACATTATGAACCATTTGCATTGTCTCCGGAATATCTCGTTTGGCTTGCAGGTGGCAATGTACACGAAAAAATTGCGTTTTTCATGGTTTTTTCCAGATATGTCAAAGACTCTTCATCCGATTCTTGTCATTTTTGGTTTGAATACTGTGCATGTGGATGTTTTGAACCATATGCCGTGTCCCCTGACATCCTTGTTTGGCTTGCGGGTGGCAATTTATATCCAAAGTGACGATTTTCAGGTTTTTTGCATGCATCTAATGAACAGTTAATCTGTTTATTGTTAGTTTTGATGTGAATATGGGGGGCAACTCTATGCATGTTATGAACGGTATGCCATGTCTCCTGGCAATCTCGTTTGGCTTACGGGTGGCAAGTTATATCCAAAATGGTGGTTTTCAGTTGTTTTTTTCAAATATGTCATGAACGGTTCATGCGTTCTTTGTCATTTTTGGTTGATTCATAGGGGCCTCTCTGGGTCCGTTATGAACCATGTGCCATGTCTGAGGAAAATCTCGTTAGGCTTGCGGGTGGTATATAATTTACGACAGAAAATGGCTATTTTCGTTGTTTTTCCGAATGTCTCAGCAGTTATCATTTAATTTTTGGCGTGAATCTTAGAGGCAACAAGGCATATATATTATTGTGACCCATGCTTCGTATCTTGGGAAGATGTTGTTCTTCAACATGTGGATGGCAATCTATGCCAATGATTGCTGTTTTAGGGTTTTTTCACTATGTTTCAAGAACTCTACATTATGCTTTTGTCATCTGTGATGCAAACTTATGGCTTACATGCTATTCTCTTCTTTGATTTGTATTTTGCTGGAAATATCTGAAGATCCATTCTTCAATCTTCTCTAATTTTTGGTGAAAATCTTTAACTGTGATACGGGTCATGTGCCACACCCGAAAAAGATGCTCTTGGGTGTGGGCATGGCTATTTCTTGAGGAAAAAGTCATATATATGAAGTTTTAGTATGAACGTAAGTAGTCATGATCATTACGCTTAATGATATTATGTTTTGTCAGACCATCTGTGGCCTCCCATTGTACATTAGCTACCATCAAATTTCTGATTGTTAAATTTCCGACTTAAAATTTCGAACAAAAGAATTCTAATTTCAATTGATTTTGGAGAAAATATTCAAACAAAATGCTGGATTTTTGCCACATTTCGGACATCAGTTAACTTAACCTAATTGAATATTTCAGTAAACTATTATCCTTTTTGGACTCCCACTTTTTCAGAAGAGTTCAATAAAATGGGGGTCTGTCCGTCACCGACGGATTTTCTTGGATAACCGCTTAGTGAATTCTTCTGAAATTTAGCGTGAAAGTGACAATCTGTAATTGAGGAAAAGTGATTTTATCGGAATATGCCTAAAAAGGTTCATCCGATTTCTGTCATTTTTGGTCAGATTCTTTAGAGCAACTCTGTGTATGTCATGAACCATATGCCAACAGAAAAATCTCGTTTGGCTTGCGGGTGGCAATCTATATCCAAAATTGGCTATTTTCATTTTTTTTGCACATATGCCAGAAACGATACATCCTATTTTTATCATTTTTAGTGTGATTCTTCGGGACAAGTCTGCATTCTTTGTGAACCATGTGCAATGCCTGAGGAAAATCTTGTTTGTTTTACGGGTGGCAATTTGTATCTGAAAATGGCGATTTTCATGTTTTTATCGGAATATGTCAAAAACTGTTTGTCCGATTATTGTCCTTTTTGGTGTGAATATTAGCGGCAATTTTACGCATGTTATGAACCATGTGCTTTGGCCTCTGGAATGGCTCAGTGATAGCTCGTCTGCTTAGTGCACACGTGGTCGAGGGTTGGAATCCCAGAGCTGCTACTGGTACGCGCGAAATCCCTAAAGATGGGTAGGGGTTTGATAAACCTAGCACTGAGTGATAGTGAAGCGATGAGCAGGGAACAAATCTACGATGCCAAAAACAGTTCTTCCGAATTTTTTCATTTTCTGGTGTGAATAATAGGGGCAGCTCTAATGCATGTCATAAACCTTGCACCATGGCATGCATTTGAATGGCATTAAGGTGGCAATTTATGTCCAAAACTTGCGGTTTTCGGGGTTTTTTCCTAGTATGTCATGAGCGGTTCATTGTTTTATTGCTATATTCGGTGGGATTCTTTGGAGCGCTTTTGCGTTTGTTGTGAACCATGTACCATGTCTGATCAAAACCTTGTTAGGCTTGTGGGTGGTAGTTTACGTCGAAAACTGGCAATTTCCCGGATTTTTTTCAAATATGTTATAAATGGCTCGTCGATTTTTGTCATTTTGATGTGATTCATGTCGACAATTCTGCGTATATTATGAATCATGTGCGATGTCTGGAGAAAATCTCGTTAAGTTTGTGGGTGGGAATTTGCGTCCAACACTGGCTATTTTCTGTTTTTTTCCTAAGATGTAAAAAAGTGATCATCCAGGCCCGGGCCTATGCCTTGTATCTTGGGAATATGTTGTTCAGCGAGCATGTGGCAGTTTTTGCTAATAATGACTATTTTCAGGGGTTTCTTCAAAATATTTCAAGAACACTTCATCAGTTTTTTTGCCATTTGTGATATGTGAATCTCATGGCTTATGTCTTGTTTTTTGTCTTTGATCTACGATGCGGGAGTCCTCTAATTCTGTGACTTGTTTATTATGAGGGTCGTATAGTTGTAAGAAAGGTATTGCAAGAGCCTCTCACATTTTGATGAAAAAGACATTTCAAATCTGAAACTCTCCTGAAGCTCATATCCAGGGCTTGAAATTGTCAGCTGTAATTGAAGGTCGTGAAACAAGTTGTCATGCAATGTTCTTTTTCGAAAATTGCTGAACTAATAAGTGTCGTAAAAAGAATTCAAGAAGGCATCTTCTTGAACAATTTCGGACACTTTAAGTTTCAGTCACGACTAATTTCGGACGTTTTTAATTTCGGACTAGCTTTTGTCTGAAATTTTGGTAATTGTATAACACAATGATCCCTGATTAAATTTTGCGAAAGTCCACCAATTCTACGACTTGTTCCATCTTTTTTTCATCTAGTTGTACAAAGCAACTGCCGATATTGTTAATGGACAGAAAATGTACAATTTCTATTCTTCTGTTGATAATAATGGCCCAATTCCACTTCTGGATATCCGAACAACAGTAATGGAAAGAAAACAGCCGAGAAAGATGTTCGTTCAGGCACATACTGTGATGAAAGGTACGTGCTTCTGACTTTGAAAAATTTGATTTGTGAAGCTCCCATCTTCTACAATTAGCGTTTTCTGTCTTGTACTCTGTGTTGTGTAGTTTCAGTTGGTGTATCTTTGTTGCTGGTCATATCAGGGTTATAAAGAAGCTACAATCTTGAACAAATTAAATTGAGAGATGCACAAATCAAAAACAACACATTATGCTAGAACTCCGGGTTTTGGTTACAGTTGTTTCTCACAGTGATATCTGTTCTGGTTCTACAAAATCATTGAGCACTCTTCTGCCACTGTGGATCAGACAACTTCGAATATTGAGACATGACCAGCATACAGTGTTTTCCCTCACACTATCAAAGCACTAAGGATGTTGTGAAATTTTGAAGAGGGAGAGGCTCTAGCCGGCATGGCTCTGCAGTCTCAGTTCGGTGGATAGGAGCTTCAGGTCTTACAAGATGAGGAGAGCGAGCACCCCTATTTTGACCACACCCACTTCTTCGAGATTTTGTCAATTTTCCCTATGTACTGACGAGACTTGTGAATGTGTCTGAACAGAGAAACAGTGAATGTGTGTTACTGTTCTTTGTTTGTGTGGCTGTAAGTTCGGTTTGTCCCGTCGGCTTTATTTGGAGAACTTATCGGGTGCTCCTGTTTTGGAAAATTGGTTGGTAATTGCGAGAAAAAGGTTCTAAATGTATGACTACGATTTTTTTCAAGTGTCGTCGTAGAGCTATCCTTACATAAAAGTTTGATCTTGCTGTTGCTTTGCTGTTCTGTCGTTGTGAATTATTAAATAAAGTCACTTTCATCGTTAGATATCATCTTTTTAGCTTGCGCAGGCTTCCCTCCATCGTAGTCTTGCATCGATCTTAACAGTCCATGCTGCCTCATTGACGTAGTTTGCCTGCCTAAAATTGCACCTCAGAGCATATGATTGATCCGGTATTGTGAGGCTTTCTTCGAATTTCTGTCCTGTTCCGATAAGAAAAGCTTCTTTCTTTCGATTGAGCATCGGAGAGAATTCTTTTCATTCTTGCTACGTTTTTCCAGTTTAAGTGATGTCACTCACTTGATCCATGCTCTTTTGATGTAACTTTAATGTTTTCTCAAAAATCGTAACTGCCACCTTGTGGGAAAGAATTGCACTCACCGGTAACTTCTCTAAATAGCCGCCATTACTCTTCTTCGAAGGCAACTCACAGTTACTTCATCCAGTATTTTAAAAAATAGGGGCTAGGTCATACTTAGCACCGCACCATTTTCTCTCCCTCCATGATTTACAATGTTTTTATTGTTTGGATGTTTGCTTTTCTGCTGTCTGGCTCTAACCCCTGGAAAGTATTTGAACAGCTTGAAAGCAATTTTATTAGTAGGGGAAAGGGGGTGCATGAAAGCGAAGTGTGCTGGATATAGAACATGGCTGCAGACCCAATATATTTTTGTCCGGGATCGCAGTTTCATTCTCTCCCGTACGGCTTTAAAAAAAGGGCCGCTCCAAAATTGGTTAACTATTGTAAGGTGCGTCCGTGAAAAGCTTTTCCTGCACACATGACCAGGTATTGAATTCGTAATATTCGTTCATAGTTTTTTCTGACTTCGTGTTTCTTGTGTTTTTTTTATTCTTCTGTTTTGTTGTGTTTTTTTTTGTATTTTTTTTTCTTAACAATATGGAAGATATACCGTAATTATTCGATTAAGCCCCCGGGGGCTTATTTGTCAAAAGTGATTTTGGGGGTGGGGGCTTATTTGAGGGGGGGCTTATTAAATTCCTGTGCAGAAAAACCCTTTCTGGTACTAGATTTTTGGTAACTTTTTGATGATTTGACTCATAAG
>JAOBRC010215355.1:10104-22770 GCA_027575255.1 Scolionema suvaense | reverse complement strand
ACGGAAAATTTTTCATCCCCCCCCTTTCAGCAATTTTTCGGAAGGTCCATCCCCCCCCTTTATAAAGGGGGGGGTTCCCCCTCCACATTGAAATTTGTCGCGCCGTCCCTGATCTGATCTGCACCACAAATGCAACTCATAGTCAAAGAAAACGTCTTAGTCCACATGTCATAGTTCCCCAGTTATGTCTTTCTTTGCAAGTGGAACATGGTTCAAAGGCTCAGAAAAGGGGCCACAAAACCGTGTCAGCGTTTTCTCTATTTTTGGCTGGATCAAAAGTTATCAGCTATTAAAGTTGAAATTTTTAAAATGTTCGGAAGAATGTTTGGAATTTCAGTAATCTAACTCCATAACATAAGGATGGATAAAAAACTCGAAAACTGTCAACACAGTTTTGAAGTTACTTCTCCTCTGGTCCTTATGAGATTAGTTTTATGAGAAAATACTGAGCCCAGGGGGGACTTCGAGCTCTGCTAAGGAATATTATCAGTTTACCAATTATTCCCTTCGTTTGCCTGGAAAAGGTGGCTATACTGGTCTGAAATCATAGGATGTAAACCAGGAGCAGTGTGTTGATCTATCAAACTCTATGCAACAATCAGAGAAACTTCAGTGAAGCTAATAACGTGTATTTATTAAAATCTTTACTCGTCAATGACTTCGTGTTAATCAATATCGATGAACATTATTTCGAGAAACTACCATGTGCCTTACATCTTAATTGGTGACAAATGCATGGCTACGAAAATGTCACTGAAATATTTAATTCTATCCGCATTTGAAAGAACTTCATAGCAAACAATCTATTTATGGAACGGGTAAGAAAACGTCTTCCATAAAAATGTTATAGACAAACAACAGATCAAATATGAAGCAACAACTTACACTGGTTCACTCTCATCTTTATCTGATGACAACCTCATGAAGCGGTCTTTGATTCGTGTCAAAATCCTTGGACTCCCCCTGGGACTCCCCTTTGGACTGCCTCGAGGACTGCCCCGAGGACTATTCCATGGACTTCCAGAGGGACTAGCTGCCGGACTTACATTGCCGTTGGCAGAAAGTTTATTGTGGTCAAGTCCATTACTACTTAACAATGCAACGGAATCAGTATCAAAGATGTATCCCAAATCCGATGCTGTATTACTTAAAGCTCTTTTATAACGAATTTCAGGTTTAATAAACACAGGAGCACTGGACTTTCGTCTACCAACATAAGCCTCCATTTCATCTCGATATTTCTGCTTTCTGCCAAATATATTTCTCTTGTTACCTTTTCGTAATCGCTCTAAATCAACTCCATCCAGCAGGTTGTCTAGACTACGAGCACGTCGCGGCGGAACATCGTGGAAAGGAGAACTACTTTCTTCTACAGAACTGAGATTTCCTTCTCGACTACGTGCAGGCACAGGAGACGGCATTGGCATAAAGAAACTTGAATGTCTTCTGTTTTCAGTAGGTTTAGGGCTGCTTGATGAGTTTTTAAACATGTTAGTAGCAGAGATGAGCTCTGTTACTAGATCTGCCATTTTATAAGCCATTGTAACCTGTACCATGTCTTTAGCGCGTCCGCTCAATTCACAAAAAGCAACGAGGAATATGTTTTAAGACTTCATGTGTTTCTGCCACTGCCATGCACAGGGAAACAGAGATATCATGGCTCAGAGACTCAGAACCAAAACTCTGGATGATGCTCAGAAATTCAGGGTTCCCCTACCAACGCTATCAGACAAAACATGCAGCTCTACAGAACTAACTGGCAATTTACTTCCTCTATTGTTCAAAATAAGAATTATTGATTTTAAAGTACTTTCCAGTTGTAAAATTACTCTAACTGACAAAGCCCTCCAAAGCCATCCTCTAGCAAATAATACCTTTCATAAAGCCAACAGCAATGTAAACATTAAACAGCAATGTGGTCCTCACACAAGTACATAAGCAGAGCCACGTCAAATCTGTCATCTAGTTCCCATCTGGTCAAACTAGGCATCATCTGAAATTCTTGGGTCCCACACTAAGAATGGTGATTAACTCCCACACAAAAGCTGCTGCTGCTCACTTGACAACAATCCATAACCTACACTTCTCTCTGCCATCATTTTCAGTAGTCACATGTAACGGCACCAACTAATAGATCATGAGGATGACAGAACAGACAACTGAGTGAACATTAGTAATCCTTCACAAACAATGGTCAGGAGTGACAGACAGCATCTCAATATAATCTTATTCTCACAAGTGCAACAGCCTGGAATCGATCCAAAGAGAAGACAGCAGAAAGTAGGCACAAGTAATCACCACAGAGGACTGCTGTGTGGCAATGGAAAGACTCATGCACATGAATCAGTCAAGACAAGCAAGACACAACCGTCCATTAAAACAATACATACAATGAACTCAATCAAGCCACAACATAGCGATATGGAATTGGCTGTAAAAACGTATGCCTATCAGGAAAATACTTCACATAGGAAATTGAGTACCGTAAATCCTCGATTATGCACCGCCGCGCTTTTATATGAAACTCTACATTTCTAATGTGGCACTAATTCGAGGGAAGTGCTTATTCAAAATAATGACATGGTTTCAGACAAATGATTTTATTTCTCTGCAAGAAAAAATAAATACACTACTACAAACATAGCCATTTCGAAATATAATATCATTTGATATGAAAATACCAAGTAGTGGTCTGGACAAAATATAACCTGTGTACCATTTCTAATCGCCTCAAACCAGGAATGCCTCAATTAAGATGCGGCGCTTGCTCAAGGGTAGCCCTAAAAAAGGCTTAAAAAAGGAGTCTAAAAATTGTTGCGCTTTATTGAGAGCAGCGCTAACTTGAGGGTGATGCTTAATTGAGGACTTACGGTACTGTTTCTAACAACCTTCCATTAAGAAAACAGAAGGCTAGCATACAGTAAATTGGGATTTAATGAAACTTTTTACGCAAAATTAGTCAAACAAAAGTTTAAGAGACTTTCGCCGCGAAGATGTGTTCGTTGATATGGTGAAAATATAGACGGCAAATAAAGCAAAGACGTCAACCTCAGATTTTTTCCAAGTTGAGGCTAATACGAGGCTAGGGAGAAAGTAAAAACGTTCCTCAAGTAACCAATTCCATTTTACAAGTTTCATTACTTCTCTATATCACACTGCCGATTTGGATTTATTTTCTTATTATCGCAACTTTCTATCTATGCCCTGACCTTATTTTTATATTACGTCAGTCTAGGTGTTTCAAAAAATCGTAGGCTTTAGCTACCGAGGCAACATGAAGTACCAAATCGGCCCATTTCATGCCAGGCCTAACTTAACGCCAGGCCTAATTCAACCTTTGTTGTGAAACCCAAGTCAAATGCTTACAACAGAACATCTAATGCTGCAGCACCGGCGGCCAAGAATTAATACCATTCACTCATCAATGATCTTTTGCAACTTTTTACTGTCAAATGGGTGGAACGTCTTGCGGGAAGAAAAACAGATCTCTAGCAACGCTTTACTGATTGTATACTTTCTTTATGTACCATAAACTTTTGAAAGCATTTACTAAATTGGTATGAACTCTTGAACAAGTAGTCAACAGTAGGCTGAAGATATAACTTTTAAAAAGAGGAGAGAGAAGTATGAATCAGTCACTATCCACATCAAACATATATATCCACTGCAACTATCAAACATAACATTTCACCAACTGCCTTCCATCAACATCAGTAAGAGGAAGTAGCAATGTAAACTGTAAACGTAAGAGTGTCTGATCCTACATGCCATAATCACTGGAGGTGCATCAACTGCTCCTAATAACCACATCACTATTGCTACTATCAAATGCAGAATCACATTTTGAACCCAATGCCACAGAATTGTATCTATAAATACAGTTGCAAAATTCCATGCAGAACTGCAAGCGCGGAACAAATTCTTGAATAGGGTCTTCAAGCATTACCAGAGACGGATTACCTAACACGTGCAGTAGCAGATCTAAGTGCCACAAGGAGAGAGAAACTTATGATACATGTCACATGATGCTCAATGATTGTGCAAGTGACAAATTTCTGAACAATTCAGCTTACAACGCATGAACAATAAAAATAAGTTCAACTTAAACAATAACAATTGGGAATGGATACTTGAGAAGTCAAAAATTTGAAACATTAGCATTGAATCACAATAATTGCTTGCGTGGCTAAAATATGAATAAGTTCCATTTCTCAACAAGTCTCTGTACTTCTTCACAACAAGGAAAGTGTAGCAAAAAAGGGCAATGTAGCATCAATGGCTGCTCAAAGCATGAGGGATGTAAATATCTGCATAATAACTCAAGATTGGTTTCCATTCACACAAATCAGTTGTCCTCTATCAGAAGCAGATTAGTAGCATTGATGGTTACAGTACTATGTAGGTACAGTTAGCTGCTGGCAGTGAGCTTACATAGGACGAGATAAACAGAAATGCAGGTCTTTACTGGGCTATGACTTTGCCCTGCATGAAATAACTGCCTTCACCTGAAAAGGCTTACAACACTGATCAAGGACTTGGGTTCTTAGTCATTTCAGGATCTTTTCTTCCTCAAGCTCTTGCTCATGTATTACTTTTGCTATTACATACATACTTTCAAAGGGACTGACTGTATGTGTGCAAATCGCATTGTTTTTAGCTTCAAAACTTATTTGCATAGGTGATTATGAAAGACTTTTTGCTATCACTGTCAATGGTAAGAGGCTACGTGGCAACTTTCATGCTAGTTTTTGAAATTTGATTTCACGAAGTGCTTCCGCAATAATTTTCTTGAAAGAAGCTTTTTCAGAAGAGCAGGCACATTTTTCAAAGAAGGCACCTAATGGAAAAGTAGGGCAATAAATGAGCCACAAACACAAGTCATATTTGCAAGCATAAAGCAAAGAAGTACAAAATACAGATGAATAGCTTGCAACACAAATGCCAGTGATAGTCTACTTCTAAACTTACCAAATTATGCACTTCAAACAACATATAAGCCAGCTTCTATTAGAAAGTCCATATGAAACTCACTATACCTTGGTTATTTATACAATCCTACTTGAGACACAGATAGTAATACTTAGTTTTAAATGCAACGACACAAGTGAAACTGTGACGTAAGCAGCCTCCACCTTCTCACACTACCAGTGCTGAAATATGTAGAAAACATTAAAAATTGATTTTGAATCAATACACGTGGCTGTCTTGCAGAGGATGAGAATTGAGGAGTGAGAAGAGAACAATAATAGTAGTCTGTCTACGTGAGTAGACGATTACAAAAACTAAACTGGATGAACAAGCCATTCTTAGAAAACAACATTGTCCAGCAGAGTAGGAATCAGGCAGCAGTAGTGCGCATGACGTCACATGATTAATACGACACCATTTTCACCGGAAGGTCCAGATGAAGCATACGTTACACAATTATGCAATACTACTGTCAATTGCGAGACGTTCGTGAAATATTGTGCAAGTGCAGAAGCTAGTCCAGAAGATTGTAAGACAAAGCACGAAAAACAATGGGATTGCCACCTCAGAGACAACGTACCAAATATTATTACAATCTTTTTTTATAAGAACAATTTTATAAGAACATGAGCCTGAATTTCGCCAAAAAATTGAGAACAATTAATTAAGAACAAACTGAGCCCGAGCTTCATCACAAATGTTAAGAACAGCAACACTAATTTATAATTAAGATAAGAACATTTTGTTCTACTAGATCATTTGTTTACGAAGAAAACAATTCTTTGTTGGTGATAGACACACTTCAAGCCAGTGTTGTCTTGTAAAATTAAGAACAACTTAAGAACAATTAAGACTGAAAATCAGAAAAAAAGATTAAGAACAGCCACACAGCTCAAATTTTCTGGTTCTTACAAAAAAAAGAGAGTACTGAATTGCAGTCGATAAGATGCCAATGCCAATAGCAGTTTCCCGTTTCTTCTCTATCATAGAGGGTAAGACATGCAGTGGACACAAAATGCGCTTATTATACTTGTAAATGAGTCATGAGTGGGCATATGTGTATACTATTCCAATAATAACATATATTCTTAAAACTGCCAACACAACAAACTAGTTTGCAATTAGCAATGACACCAAAAAGCTCAAAACTCTTAACACTTTCAAACCATTACCGATTTTCAGCATTTCGTCTGCTTAGACTTCCCTCATAGAAGCCAGTCTGAGCCACAGACTCAGTAGAACGTAGGATAGAAAGAAGCATGTTTTTAAAACAACACAGAGCTACATTTTTTTATCTCAATTGTTGTACAGTTCATGCTTTGCAAAAAAAAAGGACTTTGTTTCTCCAGTCTTGATTGTCTGCGACCAGACAGAAATCAGGACACGTCAATCTCACATCGAATAACAAAATGGGACATTAAATCAAAAAAGACAAATTATCACATTAAAAAAAAACTGAAACCTTATCATGCTAATCCTATGTAAAGATAATCAATAAAATCCTCTGCTTAGCCTGATTTTCTATCTTATGTTCGCACTTAGGGTCCCTCACGAGACTCAGATGGCTTTTCTGGCTGATTCTATTTTGGGGCACACTTTGTTTCTTTAAATCCCATTATGTTGATATCAGCTTTTTCATCACTTCTGCAAAGAAAAGCTCATTGCAAAGACCTGCAGTGTGATCGTATCAATCAGTTCATAAACTTCTTGTTCACAGTTCGTTTCAGTCTTCCTCCCTCTGACCATTTTCATATATTTCCCAAGCTCACTTCCACAATTCTGCATGTATGATTTGCACAGATTATCTGCATACACACAGGAATGGAGGGTGGGGCACCCATTTCCGAGAATACAATTCCAGCTACAGTTTTCCAAGAATTTTCCGGGACATTTAGGGTCAGCTCATGCAGATTGAATACCAGTCCAATTGATTGCATGCTGTAGTCACAGGAAAATAAGCTTGCTTTGGCATACCGAACTATAAAAAGACCAGGGGAAAACTCGTTTACAGGGTGGGTCAAAAAGTTCACACTGTCAATAGGAGGATAAAATAGGCTTCTAACTACTGAATAACATGCCAAGGACTACGGCGCTTAGAAGCAAAGACATTATCAGTACAAGCCCACATGTTTGAAGAGAAAGAGTGGCACAGTGAGTGAGATAAATAGCTATCGAAGAGGTACATACATATCAAGAAAAATAAAAATCTGCTCATCCAACCATGAAACACTCATCCGCATTGATATATGAAAACTGCAAAAGACATCTTAGTTCTTCATGCGTGGCAATTCAGTGTCAGTTTTCATCGAACTGTTTCTACAAGCAGGTACTGTGTCATTTTTGTTCCAAATAATATGTGCGAGCTTCATATCAAAATAATGAAACATTTGACAAAAAGTGTTGCCTCAAACTGATATCCATGCCTTTTCAGGAGATTTTAGTTGAGCGTTACACAGCATACACTGTGAAGCTTTTATATTTTATTACTGAGTTACGTTTTATGGTATACAACCATGGATAATTTACTTGCTTGTGCTCAGACTAATTCACTGTACAATTTTAAGCACTAAATTAGTTCATTGAAGTGAGTTGTTTGAAGAAAACCAGTGGCACACCCAGGCCATCCTAGGTGTGTGCCAGCATGTGTGGGTGCTATAGCACGCCTTGCATGAAAAGGCCTGGGTATCCAACTGAACAAGAAACCAAGCACAATCAATGAGAAAACTGCAAAACTCCTCCTTGCAGTTTGACAGACACTATACAATGCCATCCAAAGCAAACAGCAACATGCAAACCAGCATAGACTAAAATGCCAACAACCTGACTCAAGATTTTAGTCAGTTTTAATACTGCAGTCATTTACAAATGTCTCTTCTTCACACACATTGCTTTTTCTTGCCACTAAGACCTTTCACGATCTTCTTTATTTTTTTGTCACCATCTCATATTATTTTTTTTTTACACTCTAAGGCAGAAATATGCTTCTAATGGGCAGTTTTACAGCTTTATCTTTCTCAAATTAAGATCCTTAAAAATGCTGTCACTGAACGTAGAACTAAACCCATCATTTAACCGTAAACAACAAGAGAGGGGGGCGGCAGATTATACACGGTTTACACACAGCAGCACAAAAAATACAGCAGCTAATATGCCTAAAACTGTGGTAGTGTAGCTACCTTTCTATGGGCATCACAAAACAACAATAACAGTTTGAATGATCAAACCGTATCCTGAGCAGGTGGCTCATTGTTTTCGCATATCAAGGTCATGCTTGACCCACCATGGCCCAGTTTGATGAAAAGTTGCCTGAAAAAAGGCAGCAAAATTTTACTACCGTAAAGCCTCGATTAATTTTTGGAGCTTTTAGGTGAGCGCTTATTCCAGGCGGCGCTTATTTAAAAAACAAATTTAACAGTAATTTAAAAAAGGAAAAAAGTTACAATGTTCTTATGATGAAAACGATACAAGTGCGAAAGAAAGCTAAAATAAGCTGTTGTATTTATTCAACATTTCTGCCGAGTCGTCCTTCAATTACTTTCTAGTCGAAAATTCGCATTAGCGCTGGTTTCTGAAGATTTAAGGATGGGTGCTTATTTCAAGGGTGGGCGCTTATTCGAGGGGGTGCTTATTCAATATTTTCTCTTCTAGGGTGGGCGCTTAATTGAAGGGGGCACTTATGAGGGGGGGAAAAATTTTGCGCAAACCCTCAGGCAAAAGTAGCCCGGACACTCAATAGTCTTCGTCACACACAGTGCACATTTTTTTTACTTCTACATTTCCACGCAATGACCACCGAGCGGTACATTGCTTGTCAACGCTGAACTAGTCAGATGTAGCGACCACTATTGAGAAACGAATTATAGACGTCACAGAGAAGGGTTAGACTAAGGCAAAAGTGGATCACAAAAACTTCTAGTAGCCAAAAATGATTTCAGCATTAACAAAAGCAGAAATGAACTGAAGAGTCCATCTACGGTGACTTGCTTTTTTTTGTTTAGCTTTCTTGGAATCTTCAGAAACAGAGTTCCCAGAAGCATGACCTGACCTAAGGACAAACAAAAACTGGATTCTGGAAAACTAGAACATAAAGGGCTTGGACAATCCTTTGAAAAAAAACAAGTTCAATGATGAGAAAACAGCATTAGCTCTATCTTAGTGTTTTGCCTTTTGCAAGCGTGCTAACAATGACACATCAATGTTTGAATTATCTATTACAGTGCCACAAAAGTCCCATTTCACCCTAGTCTTACTAGTGGTTGAATGTTCCACCAGGTCAAAAATCTGCCCATTTTGCCAGCCATTGATCATGAAAATGATGAATTTTGCCATCAAACCATAATGGTGCCAGACTAACAGACAGGTAAATCTACCTGGATGGTAAATTTACGCAGTGAACTACACTTTATAGTACCCAGTCTATCAGAAGCATATTAGAAGTATTTTGAGCCAGAATGACATTAATTAATTGCTATCAACAGTGAAACCTGGATAATGTGGTTGGATTACATAGCTTCAATTACCATATAGTCAGGTGTTTTCGTATTGGCAATTATGCGACATCACAGTTTAGGCTTATAATCCTGGGAACACCCTTGAATGTTCCACCGCATTCTGCACACTGTCTAATCAAAGTAAAGTCTCTCTGATTGATGAAGACTGGTATACAGTAGACGAGTCTTCATTACTCGAACCTCTATAACTCGAATGTCTCCTTAAGTCGAAGAAATTTGTTGGCACCATGAAAATTTCCTATTAAACTCTTATAAAAAACCTCTACAACTCGCACCTCTACAACTCGAACCTCCATAACTCGAATGTTCCCTTAACGCGAAAAGATTTTTTTGTCTCCGAAAGATTTTTTTACTCCATAACTCGAATTTTCTGGCATCGTAATAAAAATTTGAAAGCTTTTCTTGATAATTTGAGTCCTTAGCGTTTTAAATATTTTAATATTTACGTGTGTTGCAGACCTTATGTTATTCTATTAAATAGCAATATCAGATTCTGAAATTACTTGTAAGCAAACAGTTATCACTGATTTCTTCTCTAAGTATAAACAGTAGATTATTGAAAAAACTAAACAAAAACTCCCTATGAGCAAGACTGTATATTGACTACACTGCTTTTATTCACCTGATCTGCAAATAATTGGGAGATTTCGCAAAAACTTGAAAACCTCTGCAACTCGAATGTCTCCATAACTCGCACGATTTCCTTTTCCCCATAGCCGTTCGAGTTATGGAGACTCTACTGTATAAACAACACAGTCAGAAATACTTGCTTCTGAAGCATAAATTGAAAAAAGATACATTCAAAAAGCCTGTAAAGTTCCCCTAGTTTTCCAGGAACTTTTCCTAAATCAGCCCAAAATCTAGAAGTTCTCAAGAAGCAACATAAAACTCCAGAAGTTTCAAAGAATTCCAGGCACAGTGTCCCACCCTGGAGATAATTTTCAATCAATCTTCTCACAATGAAAATTTCGAGATTATGTCATGTTCTACCACTCAAATGGATAACATATTCTAAAAACTACTCCTAATGAAACATGTTATGCTGATGCAGAAAATGAAGAACCAAAAAGTATACTCTCACGCTTTTGTGTTGTTCACAGCCAAAAGAATATCTCTCAGTAATTGCCCATCACAAATGTCAGAGCCTGCTTTGAATGCAGATGTGGCTCCTGACTTAACATCAAATTTTCCTCCCTTTTTTCTCAGTAACCAAGAATCTTTGCTTGAAAGCATTGATAACACTGATGGCAATGAGGCACTTCTAAGATATTTTGTTGATAATACACTTGATAAAGACTTTCATCCTTCTACAGATGCTGCATCTGAAGTACGCTGATGTACTTCCTTCTAAGATCTACATGCTGGCATCACAGTCTTCCAAGCTGATCTAACAGAACTTTATTGGTGATGATCCTACGTGGCAGAGCAACGCATCCAGAAGAACTGCTATCATCAATGCAGCTTCTTGATACCATCTTTGCAGTTCCATTCTGTGACCAAGAAATATTTGCAACTGGCTTCATTTTCATGCCATAAGCCACCTGTTGATTTGTGCCGAGAAGCACTGAGAATTTCTAAAACAGACGTTGAATTTCATTGTAACAGAAAGTAGTCTTTTTGCTTATTTTTCTATTGAAGTGCAACCAACATGTGCGACCAACATGGGCGAATGTGCCACTTTAGTTCCCCTCCTTTAGCGTAAGATTTTGGAGGATCTGGGAGTCACAAGGTTGAGAATCATACCTTTCTCGAAGTTGTTTGATTCCCGTGTTACGTATTTCTACAACGTTCTTGGAAAGTGGATAATTTGTACCACTACTGTGCAGGCAATTAGAGTTATTTGTAATTTATGAAGTTAGAATGTATGGCAAGGCTACCGACAGAATGGATGAAGTTCATGGAAAAAAAATGACCAAGAGAAGGAATTGCTCAGCTGTGCTAACAGATGGCGATGATGGTGAGTTTCACAAGATTGAAATTGACGATCTCTGCATTGATTTTGTAGTGGCAGACGATATGTAGATTGAAACAACTTGGGTTGGGATCAATAGAGTGATGGATCGGTTACTCTATCCTCTGCCAATAGGAAAACCATTGTACTATCAGAGCTGCAGTCTGCTCTGTGAGACATTTTGACAGCATGCTTAGCCTAAGGTCGTTTAAATCTTATATCTTCACAGCCGATTCCCCGTAACAAATGACAGAGTGGTGATAAAATCAATTTCAGACACGTATGATTTCTGAGAACAGTGGACTGGCACCCAGTCTGACTAAGGTCCATGAGCACTTTACGCAGATCATTGATCTGCAAGTCTCTTTTTTGTTTCCTTCCGTTTATTTTTCATGACTATATTTTACGATGGTTGAACCCCATGGGAGTATCTTTTCATTTAAAAGAGATGACGACAAATTTTAAGTTGATCTAATTATCGATACACGTTTTTGCATATACACATCCAAATTCATGTAAGGCTTTTTCGCATGTGAAATCATTTTTTCATCAAGGTTTTGATTTCATCAACGAGTTGTAGATAGTACGAGGAAAAAGGTTGCGGTGGAAAGCTATTAAAAATCAGCAATGTCGAATAGTGTGAATTGTCTAAGGATACTGCTACAACTCGGCCGTGCTGTCTAATTTGGAGGAAGGAATGCACTAAAAGAATAGAACATGCTTATGTAAGAGCATCTAGATTTGTACGAAGATGTATTATTTACCACGTCTGGTCATTGATTCTGGATGATGATTTATCTGTGCCAATCTTTAAAAGGCACAAGCCTTGCCTGTAGTCATGTTTATACATGACAGTTATCTGAAAAGCAGTTTATCTCAGGAGTGAATCCACAACACCTGGCTCCGGACCAAGAACATTAGACGTTGAGGAGTGTCCTAGTGCCAGCAATAACAAAATAACAAGTCTGTTCAAAGCATCAGGAACACCTAAGTCTTTCAACATTTCTCCACGTGCAAGGTTTGAAAGGGGAGGAGAGCGATCACTCTCCCTCGCCTCCACACCCTCAATGTTTGGGGAGAGCTGTCATTGCTCTCCTAGAATCCACATTAGAGCCCTACACCTACAATTATTTTGGGCATATCACTGGCTTCGATTCACCTGGAGGAGAGCTACACCACTCTCCTGCAAAATAATTCATTACAAAATCTGCACATATCCGAAAAGAACCCCAGCAG
>JAOBRC010215244.1:0-14953 GCA_027575255.1 Scolionema suvaense | reverse complement strand
TAGCTGGAGTGTCATCTGCGGGAGAACTGGTGGGCTTGGGCAAAATTTCCAAAGGTCCAGAAAACCTACATTTTCAGAATGTTCTGGGACTATTTCAAGATCTTTTTATTATTTTTGTACATTTTTTTGTGAAATAGTAGCCATACGTTTTATGTTTATGAGGTTTTGGTATCTCATTATTCTTTTCTATGGTTTAATGATCGTTAACTGATTGTCATGAAAGTTGCATGCGTCCTATTACGCTGTATGTTGTTTCTTAGTTTGAGGAAAATGCTGTAGAACATATGGTGTGTATGAATGTATATTTACTTTCTGCACTGATGATTTCTTATTTGAATCACAAGCACTTGTCCTTTGCCTGTGCCACAGTTATCAGTCTAGCTACTTGTTCAGTATGCATGGGGAGCTCTGTTTGGAACTATTTTGTTGTTCTATTTAAACCTTTGATGGCCGTCAGCCAGTAGAGACAAAGTATAGATATTCTCTACCCTACTTTTTGTTTAGAATGGATCATCATCATGATCCGATACTAGATGAAGAGGACGAACTGTTCAAAAAAATTAACGGACAAAATGAAGATCGATCTCACTTGCATTCTATAGGAGAGATGGATGGTAAGAAAGTGTTGAACTTTTATGTACTTTTTACCTTCTTCTGATTTGTACTGAATTCTTTCATTTCCAGGACCATTTTCCTAACAAATTAGCTATTATTGTACGTGATACTGGTGTAGGTGACTCATAAAATACCTTGCTATTTTTCGTGACAAGGGATAAGTTAGCTGGAGGTAGCAAATCAAGATTACTTTGAGGATTGGTTGTTGCAGTTTCTACTGGATCTTGTGATGAGCTACAGGATCCAAAAGGTCCGAAATCCTGGTTTGGGTTTGATTTGGCAAATCAACACACTTTCTCGTGTTTACCTTGACATCACTTTGGCTATCACATGGTCAAGCCATCAGCATAATGAATACCCAACTTTCTTATCTGAACTCTCAAGCACTGAGCTGGTAATGATAGGCTAATGCTATCACAACTGTATTCTGCCTGATTTTTTTGTTTGTTGATTCTGCACCTGGGGATGAAATCTGCTCGTCACCCCTTATAGCTGTAAGTGTAAAGGTTAGCAAGCGTTACCATTCCTGTAAGTGTCACGGTTAGTACGTTTTTTGTTGATGGTAGCATGTTTCTTCAGAAAATGTTAATTAAAAACGTACCTAAACATAGTAAGACTGCTCTCCATGATAGAATGAGGTCTGCAAGGCACTGAGTTGGTGCTGTCATTGCTGGAAAGTGTTAGCACAGTACGTGTATTTGTGGAATGCGTCATAACCTCAGAATCTACTGTTTTCTTGTAGTGTGGCCAATTTTTGTTGTAGGCACTGCATTAAGGAAAACACTAGGTTCAACCATTGTTCAAAAGCATGATGAATGAACTTTACTATGTGGCTAAGTTCTCCATATTAACCTGGTTTATAACTTTCTGACCTTGTATTGTCTTGCAGAAGATGAATTCGGACCTCCACAGAAACCTGCAAGGGGTGTTTTGAAAAAGGATTCAGGTATGTGTGGTAGCAAAATGTCCTTTTTTATGGCTTCTCTGTAGGTACTAGTCCATTGCAGTTCTGTCAAATTATTTTGTGTCCTTTAAACCATGTTAATATTGGAGGGACAAGGTAGTCCTGACTGATTTCAGAAAAATTGTTCTAATCACATATGTTGTGGCATATACGTTAGAAATTAATGTTTGGCCAGCGCTACTGTGCAAGTATCATATTGAAATAGATCCAAACATAAAGTCTCCGTTCCGTTTAAATTTAATGGTCATCGACTTGACTAGTTGTCCATAATAGAGAAGCTTGGAGGTAGAAACATTTTCCTAAATCACCCTGCTCCAAATGAGGTGAAGATACTGTAGTTAGCTTATTTACTTGGCGCACCCTATCTGTTCTCATGATGGGCTCATGGCTACATTTGATGTAAACTTCTCACTCAAAATTTATTCAATAATATTGGCCATTTAGTGGGATTGTTTTGCAAGTTTCTTACTACTGATCTTGGGTTTTAATTAGACTGGTTTTATAGCTTTTTGTTGTGCAACTCATTGTGCTTCTTCAATTTTTTTTAGATGAATCAGAAAGCCTTGTTTCAGAAAGTCTCCAAAATGCTTCGCAAGGGCATGCCACGCCTTCTACTTCCCCGTCAACTCCGTCATCGCCACGGCATGCTCCTGTCGGTACTGATGGAGACAATGATTCCAGAGGGGTAAGTTCGGGTAATATGCTGGAAATAAATTGAATGATGGATAAAAATGTGATTCATGTCCTGCAAAGCAAATTGGAGGTAAAAATACTTCCAGAAATCATGATGCAAAAACGTTTTTTATGAGATAGATGAAACATAGGTGCAAGCAGATCGGTCGAAAATCTAACTTAATTACCGTGATGATTGGTTTTGGGGTAGGGGCTTTTCGAAAGAGGGGCTTAATCCACTTTTTCCTATTGGCCTTATTATGGGCGCTGCACCTATAAACGGTGTTGTAGGGCATGCACTTTTGTTTGAGTCTATTCAGATGCCACGATCGGTAGAATTGACCTTTTCGTAGCAGGGAGGCTACTGATGTTATCTTAGAAACTGGCCACTAGCCACTATGACCAATTTTATATCAGAAATTTTAGATTATTTACTGTGCTTTTGTCCTTCTCCTCCCTCCACTGGCACTTGACGTACGTAGAATCCAATGATCCAAGTCAAATCCAATGATAAGACCATTAATTCTGCTTGGGCCCTCAAATATAATGAGAACAACTGACTTCCTGAATGTTTCAGGTTGTTTTTAGTGCCCATACTTGAACCTGAAAGCAAAAAATCGTTTCGCGTGTGATTTTCCGTCTTCAGTCCAGCTATGGCAATATACCTCAGTTGATTTGGTCTTCTGTTCTTACGTTGCAAATATGTATTCTATTACTGTGTAGTGAAAGCTGTGCAGCTATGTACTACTTTATTCGGAGAAACTTTTGCGAGGTCGAAAAGTCGTGAAATTTTTTGGATAAGCTTTCGCGAATCGGTAAATCACAAAAAAATTGCGGGGTAAACTTTCGTGAAAAGGAAGGATTTTGCGAACCCCTGAACTTTCCCCAACTAAAATTAACATTTGACTTGAGTAAACTTTCACAAAGTCGTGTTTTGGAAAAAACTTTCGCGTGCGGACGCTTCTTAGCATTTTCGCAAGATAAACTTATGCGAAATAGACCCAGGTCACGAAGCCTGGAAAGTTTCTCTCCCGAAGTTTCTTCGGATAAATTAGTCTAGAAATGATAGGCTTAGTTTGCTTTGGTCCGATCCTATTATGTCGCCACGCAGAAAAAGGCGTGCCGCCAACTGTAGGTGTTTATAGTCCTTTTTTTGCTTTTCAGGATACTGTCTCACCTACCCCATCTTTGGGGCTGCCTCCTGAGAATCCGAACCGTGTTTACAAGATTGTATTTGTTGGCGATAGTGGTGTTGGGAAAAGCAGCTTTATTCATCGATTTTGTTTTGATGATTTCCGAGCCAACTTCAGTGCCACTATTGGTGAGTGTGGCTCATATCAGTCACGGTTTAGAATAGACGCTTTCCTTTGCCACTTTCGGACATGGTTGATCACCTTTTCTTTGAGTACTGTATAGTTTTCCACAGCAGTATTTACCTGCTCAGATTCTTTTAGCGCAAAATAGTACAATATGCAGTAAAGCATAGCTGACCAGATATATTTGACCTTTTTGCTTCATTTTGATTTAGGATTTTGTTGCTGTGAAAGTAAACATTTTTTCATTGGAAGAATCTAGATCTTCAAGTGTGCTGTACTTTAGGGATTTGCATTGCGATAATATAGGTCACCTTTTGTAAGGCAGCCAGAATCAGTGAAGCTAGCAGTCACTGAGCAAGGATCTTATAAACTCTTTGATCTGCCTTTTCAGGAGTTGACTTTCAAGTGAAGACCATCAAAGTCAACCGCCAGTGGGTTGCTTTGCAATTGTGGGACACAGCTGGACAAGAACGGTAAGTCTTCCTCATTGTACAGTCTGTTCGGAAACTAAGAATCTTACCCTTACATTTTACTTATATATTAAAGCTCTAGTTGTTTTCGTTCATCGGTAGGGTTTGCTGTTAGCCTAGTCATTTTTTACAAAACACTGCAACGCACGCCAAAATAATGGCTTCCTCCTATGCCATAAGAACTTCTCTCTCTTTCGTAGGTAATAAGTTTGTGTCTGTCTTGTTCTGTCATCAGTCTGTCATAACACCGTACCTTTATGTCTTGAGCAAGGATTCATTCCGTGCATTATTTCCACGTGTGAACTGCGTGCCACTTTATATATTTGGATAAATATTGGTGATGTAGTGAGCCCCTTGCAATATTTGTTTTACCTCTATGCCCGTGCCATAGGCGTTGTTGTGTAAAAACCAGCCATTCTTTTTTTATTGGTACTTCATGTATTTTTTAGATTTCGCAGCATCACCAAGCAGTATTTTCGACGCGCTGATGGAGTGGTGGTGATGTTTGATCTGTCTTCTGATTCTACATTTACAAACGTGAAAGGCTGGATGAACAGCATTGAGGTATAATTGATACTGTTCACTTCAGTACGTGTCACGGCTACGTCCACCTGCTAGCCCTTGTTTAGTTTGTATTCTGTTCTTCAGATTGTGTTGTAAGGAGAGCTCATTCTAGAAGAGTATTTATATTTGCACGTATGAAATATACGAGAAACTTGAAAAGGATAAACAAGGGTTGACTAGGTGTGCCTCGCTCGTTGTTCAGCTGTTGTGATGTTCTTCCAACGTACGCAAAAAAAAATCTTTTGAATCCCTGCGGCATAAACATGAAACCGATCTCTTGAGTCCCTGTGGCATAGGCATGACACCGATCTCTTGATGTCGCGCTGTGGGCTGCGTTTCTTGTACCTCTAGCTCCTGTCTAATCTTTAGGCACTGCCAATTGTTTGACCTCAGTGAGATTTTTGGATCCCCGCGAGTATTCTGGAATATCGCTGTAAGTACGTTGATGAAATCATATTGTCAACCTGCATTCTGATGAGTGAAGTGTGTTGCGTTTTCGTTTCTATTACCTCGGAAAACTATCATATTGTAGCTCGTAACTTTTCTCTGTTTTCAATATTGGCAGAAATTTGGAAGTCACGAATTCCAGATATGATAAGATTTATTTATTGTATTTTTATAATTTTTCAATTGCGTATTTAGGAAGGTGCTGAGCCAGATTGCACCATTATGTTACTTGGCAACAAGAAAGATCTTGTAGATGGAGAGGTTGTGAAGAGGAAGGTGACATTCGATGAAGGGCAACGTGTTGCTCAGGTGTGCAGTTATGGTTTTTCTTTTACTTGATAATTACAAAGCGTTTATCTGATAAGATATTCCTGGCAAATTTATGCAAAGATTTCAACCGGTTATGTCAGCATATTAAACTAAGCATGCATAATACTCTTGTTTAAGCTTTTACTTCTGATATGTATTGTACAAAACTTCCCAAGTGAAACCTTCGATTGGCAAGAGTCAGAAAACATTGCTAAGTAGATGGTTTGTAGGTCACCAATTTTACATTTGATATTGCCAACACTCTCCATATTTATTGATTTTCCTGAGAAATGTTTCAATTTGTTACGGATACAATGTAGTCGATTGTCTTTTTCTTGTGCCTTCTGCATTCTTTCTTGCGTGCTAGGTGTATTTCTTTAATGTATTGTAACATCTGTATCGTCATGTATTTTCTTATAGACGTACGATGGTATGTATTTTGAAGTCAGTGCAAAGTCAGGGGATGGAGTCAACAAAGCTATGGAGAAATTTGCTCAGTAAGTGAAATCTCTTTTTGTTCAAGTAGATGAAATCTGTTCGGCCGTCTACCCGTCCGTCCGTAGCCAACGCGTGTTCCTGGATGACCACTGAATGGAGTTTTCGTTAAGCTGGAAGTGAAAAATCCTTAGTGAAAACGAAGTGATGCGTGTGTATCTGAAAAATATTTTGCCTTATAGGTGACCACTTTTATCCAAATATGGTTATTTTCAAGGTTTTTTGAAATCATCTTTAAATCTGTGTATAATTTTTTCGTAGTGTCTTGTGAGCAATGAAAGTTATCATATGGACTATGTGTTATGTATGGGAAAATCCCCTTCGGTTCGGGCGCGGGCATTTTTGTTGGAAAATAGTCAATTTGGGGGGGATTTTTGAAAATATATAAATATCAATTCATTGCTATTTGTAATCTCGCGTTTGAAGCTGCAGAACGAAAGAAATAACCATATGAGCCATATGCCACTCCTGGGAAAACTTATTATTGACTTGGATGTGGTCATTTATGTCCAGAAAGTAATCGATTTTGGTTCTTTTTGCATGAATGTGATTGGGCTGATTCGTTATTTTCGATGTGATTGGTTATTGGCCATCTGCCACCAATACAATTTGTGGAGGTCCACTAAGTCGATGACTTGTTTCTTTCCATACAATGTGCACATTTCCTTGTCGTTTCCTGGCCACATTTCAATCCGTGTTTCATTGTTCATATTTTTTCCTAGCTTTCATTCAAGACCTGTACTTCATGCTTCGTATACGCTTTAAATCGTGAGGGTTTTGAACGAAGGGTAATTTTTGCCAGTCCAGGTAACTCATTCGCATTGATCTACCTTACGATGCAATGGTACTACGTACTCAGTCTCCATTCGTTTCTATGCTGCTTCTGATGGTTTGTTTAAGTATTCTCCTCCCTTGGATCAGGAAACGATGTACCTATGTGTTTACTTTTTACCTGGAAAATATTCACCCTGTATGTATGCTTAGTAGCCAAAAGTAGAATAAGAAGCGTCCAGTTTCTATTTAAGAAAATAACCTCTTACTAATTAGCTTACCTGATATCCGATGGTAGTCTTTTCTTGCGATGTCCGCACTACATGTAAGCATCGCGAAAAACCACCGCTTTTCTCTACACGGAAATAGGGCAGGAGCCCGCGTATAGAGAAATGTCGACATCGGTTATCAGGTAATAATTAGCTGATCTTTTCATTTTTTTTATCGAGTTAGTTATTCAGGAGAGCTTTGAAACCTGTATGATTTTTCCATCGCTTTCACCGGTTTCCTGCTAGTTTTGCATTCTTCTGTTCTTTCCAGCCCCCTTCTTCGCATCTTCTTCTGGTTTATACATCTCTTATGGCCAATGTTGTAGGATCCTTTCTTGTGTTTGTCGCGTAGGGTATTGGAAATGCAAGAGGATGCCGCCTTACAGCACAGTGTACTCAACCTCAACCTTGATACTACAAACGAACCAAAGAAACGCAAGTGCTGTGGAAGATGAAATCACGTTGTTGGATCATCCTGCATTCAATGCCTGATCTGTTGTACGCAACTACGTCGTACCGCTTATCCCCGCATAAAGGTTCCATTGAATATGGGCGCGTGTTGGTCATTTAAGCTACCGCTGCGTGACCATGCCTCCATCCACAGTTACCAAGCAAGCAGTAAATGAGTTGCAGCGAGCATGTTCAACACATTCGACCTTAAGCTGACTCGAAGCATGTTCGACACGTGTGAGCTGTTCACCTGCTGTTGTAGTGAGCTGGCTCAGGCTTTGATTGAACACGTTCATCAGTATAAAAGTTAACAGAAGACTGATCCGGCTGCTATATATGTATAGGTACATCTAAAAGCACTCCTTGCAGTGTTAGTTTCTATCTTGCAACGCGAGGGTGAATATATCATGGTCATAGCGTTAATGACGTTTTTACAACCACCCTAGGAAAACGAATGATAGATATTTTACAGTGCACCTCACTTTCAATTAGTACGGTTTTCCTATTATCACTTTTCTGTTATTTTGTCTTTGCAATATTTTTTTTACCCTGCTCCGAGAGATTATATAAATTTCATGTTTGTGTTTAGTTTCTGTGTTGTGAACGTTGATGGTTGATGTTGGTAGTTTTGTTTTACTTTTATGTCACTTCACGCGTGCTCATCAGAAACGATACTTTGAACCGCTTGTCGTGGCGAGAAAAGTAGCCTGGCCCTCTAACTTCTAGAACTGCCTAAATTCAAAACAGTTCGGCTTATATCAGACTGTTCAATTCTCACTTTACTAAAGTACGGTCGAATAGTGCTACTCTGCGCAACATTGCCAGATTCGTGAACTTTCTTGTTCTATTCTTTCCCTCTATTTGCTTTGATATTCTGATCTTAGAATGCGAAAATTTTTGCCTAGTGTTGGACCGTCTTTTATGTTTGAACATCTGTGTTGCCGACAGAATCGTTGTTATGACTCGATTTTTTATCGTTTTCCTCGTGCCTATGACAAATGAAATAAGGCCATGATGTTGAATGCCAGTCATACATTTTTTTCCTGCGAAAAAACAGCTGAAGCTATTGCCGCAACATTTTGCCAGTATGAACAAAAGTTACTTGCGCATCTTTTGGGGCGAATTTGGTCCTCGTACCTATGCCTGAGGGGTGTTCCATAACTATCAGTCTTTTCCAAATTTTGAGGGTTGTGGCTCTTATTTCACTTCAGTTCAACCGTTTTCAATGATCGGGTTTAAATGATTACTTTATGTAGAGGGTAAAAAAAAACGGGGGGGGGGGGGAATTCCAAATTTTTTGCCATTTTTTTGAACTTGTAAAAGTCCAAATTTCACATTTCTTGCCTTTGTAGATCACTTTTTGTCAGAAATTCCCATTGCCAAGTGTTTTCCAGCAAATCAATTTTTTTAAAAATTTATTCCTGTGGAAAACTGTATTTCTGGTCTGCATATTTTAGATGCAGGCAATATGCGTGCCAGACCTCACGTGCAACCAAAATTTTGAATTTCTTCCTCATTTATGGATAAGAATAAGTGATCCGAATGTCACGTTAACTGCTACAGTTGAGTATGATTTTCGATGTTATGCTAGAGGAGTCAAAAGGCATGTTAGTAACTGTAGTTTTGCGTCCCTCTGGTGGATTCACGTCCGTTTACGCGGTCAAAATCTTCTCTTTTATTCCGTAGACGCCTTGTAGGTGTCGTGCTTGATGTTTGTATTGTATATTTGTTTTGATGATTTTCAGGCTTCATGGCAAATCCTAGATTTATTTATTTATTTTTGATTCACGCGACGTCGTGGTTCATGAGGCTGATTTGACTGCTGCACGGGCCTGCTGTTGTGTATAATATTGTTTTGTTTTTCGTTCGAAAGTAAATGTATGTCAAGTGATCTTTTGCTGATATGATTCAGCTGCGGTTATCAAGTGATCTTTTGCTGATATGATTCAACTGTGGTTAGTTTAATGATTCTGTTCATGTTGCAGAGCGAATCGAAAATATTCTGATTTTTTTTTCTTTTTTGGGGGCGCTGGGCAACACTCACGTAGTTTCTCAGGTTGAGCCACTTCTCTGAAGGCTGATTTCTCCAGAGCGGAATTTTCTGCGCTGAGGATTGTTTTCCATGCGGGAAAATGACGGAGCATGCGCATTCAGGCAAGTGATGCAATTCGAGCGGAATTCCTCTTCCGCTAGAAACTTGAAATCATATCTTTCTGGCGGAATCTACGTTTAAAATAAAAATTTCGGTTCGCTAGCGGTATTCATTGCGTGGAATACAAATTCTGCGCGGAAACCCAACTTGAGGAATTGTCCTGGAAGCTGGCCAATGCTAAAAGTGTGTTCTGGTTTTAAAAGTTTTTTCGTGTGTGAGAGTTGTATTCTTTTCATGTGCATGCCAGTAGTAGCTGTTTTCAACTTCCCTTGACTCTCTTAGCACATCGCATCGGTCTGTTGCGTGGTTTGCCATTTGATGGTATTTGCTCATCCTGTCTCACCATTCATGCTGTTCTTTGAGGCCACTAGAAGATCGAACGTTTTGAAACTGCCTTTTTGGCGTATTTGTTTGTAGATTGTGTGCGATTTGTGTTCGTCCGTATGTTCGTAGAGGTTTTATATTTTGTATACATTTCCAGGTGCTTTGTAGTGTGCGAATTTGTAATTTTACGCAATGGGGAATCTTTTTGTTCGCTGATATGTTTCTTATACAAAATGGGTATTATTTATTCTTGTATGTAGTTTTGTATAAAAGAAAAATCAACGAAGTAGCATTAATAGAATTACTGGAGCTTTCAGAAATAAGTCTGCTTCATTATTCTTGCTGGTTTAGTACGCGTTTCCAGTTGACAATGCATTCTTTTTACTACCAAAAAGATGCCAGTCTGGCTGGTATTGGTCTCAATATGAACGATAGTTGTTATCATTTCCTCCACACGCAAGAAAGTAAACGAGGTTAAATATTCTCAAAATCAAAGCACTAGCCTGCTCGCAGACTCTTCTGAAGTTTTAACTTCTCTCAGCAAGCAAGCGGATTACTGGAGCGCAAGTTTTTCTCTGCTTGCAAGCTATCAAACCACGAAACCAAACTGAATGCAAGTTCCCTAGACTAGCGTAGTCGGTTTTCTCTAAAACCCAGAAAAATATGTCATCAGTTTGTATTCTGTGACTGCTGCCAAAAGAGACGCTTCATAAGGAGAGGAGAAAGAAAAAGAAAAATTTCTCTTCCGGGGGTATTGACTTTCGTATTTTCCACTTATCCGACTCTGGCTCTCGTACATAGATCTGATGAAATGTACTATGCTAGTCAGTAAGTTCCCCTGATTGACAGCATTTACAAAGAAAAGTATGCGGTTTTTGTTTCATACAATGTCATACAAAAGCTCAGCACAAATGTGACGTCATTAAGTTGGAGCTAAGATAGTATGTACAGATTACTGAAAAAAGAGCGCTTCTGCGTTGTAAAATGAAAAAAGCTTTCTTTCGCTGCCAATGGTAAGATGTGGTTACCATCGTACTATCAGCCCTGAAATAGGCTGCTACCTGATGTAACGCTTCGACTGAACTTTCGCGTAGAAATGTTGCCAACTACGGACAAATTCAGTTGTATTTCATTAAAGGTGAGTTGATGAAACTCGACTCGCTTTATTGACGGAGGATTCTCTTCCGAAGGGAGCAATGGTCGAAAGCGAAATGTTAACATTATTTAGCTCATGTCAACACAGGGTTCAGACAAGCTTTAACATATAAAATTCTCTGAGTTTCCCTGAGTTCTTGCCAATTTTCAAGGTATTTTTCCCTGAGTATTCACAAGTCTTAACTAGTAAAAACAGAATTTTTTTAGAAAGATTCACAAGGTACGACTTATCGATCATAGATAATCAATAGACATAACCTACTTGGTGATAAATACTCGCACAAGGTTTCCTGTTAATTTTCGCAATTGAAAGTAGGATTATTTCAGGTTACTTCAATTTCAATATTGTTTCAGAAAAAAATTCCCTGACTATGAGAGGGAAAAGCTAACTTTTCCCTGATTTTTTTCAAAATTAATCATTTTCCAGGGTCTGTCAGAACCCTGCAACATGGCATTTAGCTTTCATTTCCTAACAAAAGTTTTGACATGCTTTGCAAGGATAAGTCCTTGAGCTGAGAAAATTGTATCACGGTATTAAATGTAACGGTAATAAAAATGAAACTTCAATAGCTGATAGATACGCAGAACTGATATCGCAAAAACATGCTTGCTTAGTTCACAAATGTTCGCTCTTCAAGTCTGGTTCGTGTCGTTTTCATTTTTTGTGGTGAAATAGAAAGGACTATGTACCACTATTGTAATTGCCATGCTAGCAATCTCAGCCTGCTGTATAGCTTGTCATCTCTCCTGTGCGTACGATATCTTTTGTTTTTTTTGTATGGGGGGAGCTGCAGAAAATGTAAACATCAATCAAATGGTCAAATGATTAATGGCATTCAAGCAGTCTTATTGAAAACTACGTGTTTGATTAGCTGTTACATAGCTACGGGGAATTTTCGCCAAAAACACTACGTGGTTCCAAATCAGAGAATATCCTCATGTTCTGGAGTGCTGTCACGTAACTGCAGTGTATTGATGCGTAGTTGATCAGTTTTTTTGCCTGCATTGCAGACACCAGCATAGCATTTAGTGAGTATTTTGGCATCCATAATGAGCTAATTTGAGTTGTACTACAATGACGCCATGCATAATTAGTGAAAATATCCAATAGACCATTTTCGCAAATCGTCATCATGCAATGCATTGTGGGATGGCCAGGGGGCACATTAAAATTAACGTTACAGAGACAAAAGCAAATGTGTCCAGATTATAGCCAATCTTGCTGTCAGCAGGCAATTATGTTCGCCCTATAGCCATTAAAATGATCACCTCCGGCGCTGTCAGCTACCATCTAAATGAGATGTACCTTAAGGGAAGAAATTTTCGCGGGAAGAAAAGTTCGCGGATCTCGCGGTTTTTGGGCAAATCAGCGAAATTAAATTCCCTTTTTTACCTCCAAAAATGCTCAACCGCGAAATTTATCCACCATTGAACCGTGAAAATAAATTCCACAAAAAACAATAAAATTCCGCAAATCATTAAAATAGTGCATTCTTCATCAATTACCTTCGAACAAAGAGAGACTATCTATTACAGTGACAAGTGCAGCATAGGAAAATGTTATTTTGATGGGGAAATATTAACTTTCCAAAAATTTCTGAAAAGTGTTCAACCGCGAAAATTTATTCCCGCGAAACACTTTCTTTAGCATGGACCGCGAAAATTAATTCCCGCGAAATGTCCGAAAACTTTGACCGCGAAAATAAATTCCCGCAAAAATTTCTTCCCTTAAGGTACCCCCCTGGTACGATTTGCGAAAAGATCTATTCTACTGTCACAGGAAAATAACATGAACGCAGAAAGAACGCAAATAACAAATGCAGTTGATTGCAGATTCAGTATGTTACAAAAATCACAATCACCACTTGAAAACGATATCATTCTACGTGCAACTTCCAAAAATCTAGCAAGTGTGGTGAATTTACAGTACAGGAGAAACAAGACAGTTGCACAAGTCGTGGTCCCACAAAATATATGGCGTTCAACAAAAGCGGCATCAAAATTATCTCAAACATGGTTAGCAATAGATCTACAATCAGTGACATCTAATGGATGAGTAACGCCAGTACGTCCCATCGTGGGGGACAGACTCAGCTATGGAATGCAACATAAGAAAAGCGCACAGTACCTCCTAGTGAGTGCCAGTGGGATCCCGAATATTGTTTATTCCTGAGATAGTCGGACATTTAAACAGCTCTTGAGAGCTCGAGCATGAGTGACTAACCTTAGATCGTTCTAACATTTTTCCTTTTCTATGAAGTAAAACACAAGAAGCTCTAGAGAAGAAAACATAGTGGCTCATAAAACATCTGGACATTTCGCTCCACTTCTATGAAACATCATCAGCAGTATGCCAGCTAATGCAAGCTGTAAGAGGCCAGTTCTTGCAATCACTCTAATAATCCAACTCGTAGGGACAAAAAGAACACCCCACTAAGAATTGTCTTTCTTCACTGCTCCAATGTTTTTTGTTTCTTGCTTTTTTGTAATATTACTAACCAGCTCGCCTTCAGTAATAAAAACACGCAATTGCAATATCTCCCGGCTGCACATCTCATTCCCCTCACAAGAATATATTGCATAGTATAACTTAATCGTTTACGTATGAAAATCATCCAGCGCCTTTCAAATAACTTTGTTAGAACAACCCGCCCAAAAAATTTACAAGACTCGAAAACAGACCAAATTCTCAAATGAAAATGAAACAAAGATCAGGAAATTCAAAGTTAAAAGAATAATAAGGTTCAATTCTGCATTAGCTAGAAAAGTGAGTATTACGACACAACAAAGAACAAAAGCGTAAAACGCATAGCAAAAGTAGCAAACATGTTATTTATTCAACTTCAAACAATGCGTTACAACATAAAATAAAACATACAAAGAAAGCTACACACGAACAGGCCAGTATATATCAAATTCAAAAAGAAAAACTTGGGAGCGATCGCTGTGACCGAAAACAGCAAAAACAAACACAATACAATACAACGCATGTTGAAACAATGCGACTGTCAATGAGGCTTTCAAGAAGATTAACACGATCTCTAAAAGCGACACAGTGAAAAAAAATCAGTCATGTCTATGTCCACATAAGATGAACAGATGGACCTTCTCCCTTCCACAAAACGTGAAAAATCATGATGACCAAAGATGATAAATTTTCACTTTTCAGGAGACCTGAAAGCAAAATAAAAAAATGGGAGATGGATTTCCACTTCTCTAATTCGTTTTAAATAGGCAGTATTTTCCTCTAAATTTGTTTAACGCTTTTAGGCTACGCTTTTGGGGGTTGAGAAAGCGAAGGGGGGTTGTTGACGCCCTCTGCCAAATCCAAATCTACCACCAGGCATCATAAAGCAACTCAGGATCCATCTATTGACAGCAAAATTTGCTACCCACTCCCAATCTTTCAAGGGGTTAAAAAAAACTGCCCCTAATAATATTAACTGGCATCATGCAACATGATGGCGCCGTCCTACACAAAATTTATGCATCTATACAACATCATGCACCATAGCATGAAATTTATTATCAATTAACTTTCTACAAAGATCTACAAAATCTACAACACCAAATCAAGATTTTCACTACATAACACATATGTACGAAAACTACCTTCCTCGAGAAATAATTTACAACAGAATAGTTAAAGAAGAAATTCGTTCAGACAGACCCAAACATTTCAACATTTAAAGCAGAACATGAAACAAGCATATTGATACCAGCAAGGAAGCAATTTTAAAACCTAAGTGTGTACAATACTGTTCAACAACACGAAAACTACAAAAAGTATGACACTTCGTAAGAAGAACAACTGCCTATGTGATAGATGCGGATAACAATCGGAGAAGACCACTTCACGCATTCGCAAAGGTGCACATTGATCAGCTGAAAATTATTCATAGCACCAGGTAGAGTGTCAAATAAAATACAGAAAGGAATACTAAATAGAAAAGACGCCACCAGCATAGAAAATATCTAAT
>JAOBRC010215133.1:0-14953 GCA_027575255.1 Scolionema suvaense | reverse complement strand
CCCGCCCCCCATCCATCAGCGTGCAATATATTGCGCTACTGAGAGACCCACTTCAAGCTGCCGAGCACAAAGAAACTTCGAAACCCTTGACTTTCAAATCAATCTCGTTTTGATTTGAAACTCAATTGTTTGCCATGCTCCATTTTCAAGTTTCCGATAATTGACAATTCATGATTAAAGACAAGGAAGGGCATTTCTTATACTTGTAAATATATCAGCATCCAATACACTGCTCAAGTGTGAAACGTACTTTAAAAATTTACAAGACCTTCAGATATCAAGAATTGGAAAAAAAATAGGATTCCAATACCAATCATCGTAGACGTGAGGTCATCATGCTTTCCAAGTTCTAGAGTCAAAAAAATCATACAATTTTGAGATAAACGTGCAGTAGTCAAGGATCAATAATGAGAGGCTGAGATTGATGTCAAAGAATTATCATCAAGCAATTTCTGATAGCCTGGTAGCCTGAATCCAATTTCTATAAGAATATGTAAAAATCTGATTTCGAAATGCTGAAGTACAATCGCGGACATTAGTTATTAGACTTTTGGCATTTTCAGCCCATTTTCTAAGCCAGGGTTACCCAAATCTTGATCATAATTCTGAAATACTGATAAACTCGATCTAATCAACTGAATTCAAACTTGTTTTGATTTGAAACCCAACGTTGGCAAGATTGCGTCTGCAAGTCTCCTATACTTGGCAGGCCATGATTACACACAAGAAAGGGCATTGCTTATACTTGTCAATATATTAGCGGCAGATGTATTGCTCTGGTGTAAAACCCCCCTTACGTCTCTTCCGGTTTGTCCCCAATGCCTTTGATATCAGCGACACTTACCTAAGATATCTCATAGGGAACATCTCCTGGCTTTTAGAAATTATGATTGCAGCCTGGTTATCCAAACCTCTTGGATCAACGATTATCATACAATGAATAGGGAAACACTTATTGACCTTGGAAGTGCGCCTCCAAATAGGTCCTATACCAAAAGCATTAGTTTCATTTGATGGCTCGCTTTACATAGCAACCTCTATTTATGATACCCTTGGTTGGTTTAACCTTGATATGCTGATCACCGAGTTGCAAACGTTGGTTCAAATATAGAGAAATGTTTTCACACGTCTTTTAAGATTCATGATGTAAATACATACAGTGCAACCACATATTTATTACTCTTAAAATCCTGCAGCTTGATGATGGAGAGAGATAACATATGAAGAGTTCTC
Organism: Scolionema suvaense; assembly: GCA_027575255.1. Classification (NCBI taxonomy): domain Eukaryota; kingdom Metazoa; phylum Cnidaria; class Hydrozoa; order Limnomedusae; family Olindiidae; genus Scolionema; species Scolionema suvaense. Next base: position 13,720 of record JAOBRC010215133.1, on the reverse strand, counting down.
TGATTGAATAATCAAGAACCAAGATTGCTTTGTTTCCTGACCCAACTCCTTAGGTGGGTCCAGATAATCATCTAGTCGTTTGTTTGATGTCAGAAATGATAAACACCCAGGGAGATTATTTGACATGTCTTCACAGGGGCATTCATGATTGCCTCGCGTGGCTGAATGTGAGCTTATAGGCTCTGCTGTGTGTATGTAGTTCAGTATTAACCGTGCGGTTTTGAGTACTGGATTTTGAGTTTCTGTTACATCCTATCGAAGCCCTAAAGTGGCATAGGAATCAAGAGTTTCCCTGATCAGAAGATCTGAGGGTTAACCCTATTCCTACCGAAGGGGAAGATTTCGCCAGGTTTGCATATTGGTCAAGGTAGAAATTTTTCGGCAACACATTTCAAGCTGATTTTCTGTGACTTTTCATAGTTTTTATTACTGAATAAGATGGTTTTATTTCCCATTTGTGAGTCGATTTGATACAGCGGAGAGATTTCTACAAGGCTTTGGGTCGAAAGATACCAAACATTGTCTTCACAATCAGACGTGCCATTCATTAAAATTTCTTGCCGCACCTAAAGAATAGCCTCTGAAATCATCATTTAAGGATACTGGAAGGGTTTTGGAACACCTGTCTTAAATTGCTCAGAATGGCCAAAGACTAATGGTTCAAACAGTTTTCACTGACCCTTGTGAATGTCTAGAGATTGTTTCGTCTAGTCAGGTTTAAATTTTAGCTGTCCTTTGTTCTTCTGTGTCACGTGACTTCATTTGATAACCGATTTTCTTACTTTGACTTTAATTGCCCGTCGCTTGATTCCCAGCAAATGATATTCATTTCATCAGATTCAGTATACATGGGACTATAAAACCGTCTCAAATTTTTCATATCTATTTTCGTTCTCTAAATATGATATATTTTGATAATAGCTTTTCATTTGCATAGACCAAGCCGCATGCAAATTAACTTTAACGGCGTTTAGCATCGGCACCAGAAACAACTTTAAAACAGACACAGTTTTGCAGATCGATTCTTCGTCTTTCCATTTAAGGCAAACGTTCTTTTACGTTCATCTCTAGTGAAGTTATAGCTCAAAATATGCAGGCATGTATCACGAAATTTCGTCAGTTAGTTGTTCTGAGATAATCCGCTCTAAACGTCCTATTCAGATAACTGCACGATTGTTTCGCACAACAAAAAGAGCCATCACGAACTTCAGGCGAAATTTTTTTGTGATAATGATCATATTGAGAGTGTCATCACCGCTGATTCAGAATGTGATCACGGCTTGGACACGGCATTGTTTAAAAGCACAATAGGACGCACAATAGCAGATCTTTGAAAGGGAATTGTTACCGAACGGCGAGATGTTTTGGAGTGGAACTTGAGCTATTTGTTGTAGCATGATTTTGTTTACATTATGTGTAAACTTTGCAAATTACGATTTTCTGATCGAATAAACCCTTCCAGTGTCCTTAACTTTTGGTGGATTCCAAAGGGAGTTATTCAAAAGATGCATGAGTTTTTTGAGCAACTGACTCTGTTAAGACATGCGACAGCATAATTAATGGAATCCTATTGACTATCGCTACAGGTAGCTAACGTTCTGAGGAACGAATTTTCGTCAAAATGGTCCCAAATTGATGAAACCTCAAAAAGTGTACCTCAAATAACTCACGTCCGAGGCACTTCTAGGAACTCAGAAAACCCATTTTTTTGTTTATTGTGCCCATAAAAGACTTTAGGTGCCTCAAGGTGTCTTAAGGTGCGGTGTTCGTTTCATGGTCTGACAGGTACTTAAGAAGCCGGGCAGAATCTGAAATTTCCTAACGGTCTCAGAAGTACAAAACTCGTAATAATTTTAAGAAACAAGAAAACTCTTTTTAGATCAGACATGTTTCGCCACATCTTATAGCATCATCAGTGAAGAAAATCTGCTAGGCACACCAGTCTATACATGCATACTGCGTGACAAGTGCACACCAATAAAAGCAATAAATGCTAACTGTTTTTTTCTTGATTATCCAGGAAATTTGAATTTATGAGAAATGTAAAGATTGTTCTAATGAGCACAGCTCACGTTTTCAGGCGTGCGCTATCCATTTAAGTACACTACTTTAATGGTAACTACGATGAAACTTCTTTTGCGTTAGGTTGTTGTTCACAAAACTTTTTATCATGGAAATAAAATCAACTTACAATAATAATAAACTTGGCTCGTATGCGTGCTTGCGCAACACCACACACTTGTAGTCTGTCATGCGTCACGGTGGGTTCAGGACAAAGTCCTGGAATATATTCTGTTTGAAGTCAGTGGGGTGCTTAAGAAATACGTACTACTGCTGTGCTCCTGTGATGACCGTCCATCAAATTGATTTCATCAGAAGTTGCTGTTATTCTTTACCATCTTTCCTGCATACCTCGGCATACGGCTCACCTATTTCTCCCGCCTAATACCCAATCTGTGTTACTAGTGCATGATAGCAAAGTTAATAGACATCATAACTTTGGCGATAGTCAGTCGAGCAATACGAAAGGTCAGTAAATCGATTGATTATAGAAGGAATCCAGCAACGTCCTGCACTGACGACAGCTTCAGTAACGCTCTAGTAATCGCAGGAACCAGACTCATTGAACAATTCAAATTGAAACAATGCTCATCTTTTATTGCTATGTTGCTGTAAACACATTTGCGGTGCGAAAGGTAAAAGTATGCTCTACGTTTTGGAGCGCGACAGATACGATTGTTAAGTACCTTTCTGTTCAGGTCTTAGAAATTGTTATGTCATGCTGATCAGATTGGACCTGACAAACACATAATATCTGCATCTCCTGCTGGCCATGTCAATGTGAAACACAGAGTATCTATATTGCCTGCTGGCCATGCCAGTGTAAAACACTTCCCCTTCACAGTACCGCAAATTAGTTTGAAGTGCAACATTACACGATAGGAAATATGTTTGACCCAATTATTCGTGTCCATGGCATGGCACAAATTTATGACGATGAGTCTGCATCACAATAGATTCTGCTTTATTTGAGAAACGAAAAGATTTAGAGAGACTCCGATCATTTCTGTATTTAGCAACTCGCTCATGCAAAGCTGTCAATTTAACTTCATAAGGTATATACACACGATTATATGTACTTTGAGTGGCTTTAATAATATGTGGCACGGGTGGAACGAGGGGGAGCGATAGGCGCGGATGCTATCGTTAGATTTTGCCAAAGTTTCCTCACATTCCGTCATGTTTTCTCACTTCTTGACGCACGCGAATAGCACGTATCCCAGTTTCATCGACTTGCGTCTCAGGTCTTACTAAAACGCCACTCCTCCATTCAAGAAACCGTTGCCTAAAGACCGCTTCTCATTGAAATATATATTCGGAACGAGCAGGAGCGTACTTACTGCCCGCTACCTATTCTTGAGAAATGTATTGCACTACGTCAGAATCACGCTGCTCGCTCCCCTTCGCCTTTGAAGAGCCTAAAGGAAAAGGGGAGCCAGAAAGAAAGCCAGTATTTGTGACGTCACCGCACTATGTGCTAGGGTTGCCAAGACGTGATTGAGGGTGCAGCTTCTGTGCAATGTAGATGGTGATGACGATGATGGATTGATCCTCGCTGCGCGCGCTTATGAAAAATGGCTAGGAAAAGGGAATATTGGATATTCTTCAGGAGGCTCAAAAAATATTGCTTGCTCTTTTTAAACGGGAGTCACCTTTATTGGGAATAAAGACCTCGAAGCATTATGCTTTATTTCGCAGAATCGTCTGAGTTTCAAGTTGAACACTGCTGTTGTGTTGAGATAAGTCCATATTATGTCCAGTGCATACATACTTATTATGCACTGCCATATTGCATTATAGATTTTTTACCCTGACCCTGGGCGAAAGAGCGTCCCTCAACTACAGCTTCGTTTCTCACAGTATGAGAATGCTTTGCATTGACTGCAAAACCTCGCCGGATGAATTTAAGGACACTACTTTCACAATTGTTTCTAGATCCATATTTGGTCATGTATATTAGAGCCGTCTAAGCTCTGCTAATGAGAAAGGCAAGATCCTATCATACAAGCTAACGGTTTAAGCAAATCCCATCAGGATAGTTCTCACTCGAACAGTTCTCACCGAGAAAAACTCCTACCCACAATGCACCCTGTACAGAAAACCAAACGTTGTGAATGCATGCAGGTTTTTCCAATCATTTGCTACAATCCCGGACATAATATTTCGCCATTTGACCTCTTATCTTGCCATTTGCTTCTTTGTTGACGCTAAGTAGATATGCCCCTGTCCCCTTAGAATCAATGTTGTTGCCAGAGTTAGCTGAGCATGGACAAAAGTGAAACGAAATACAACACTGAATATGGGGAAGGGAATTATCCATTTTGGTGAAAATATTCTATCCGGGATTGTAGCTATCTAAAGATAACATATCAAATGACACAAATAGTAGCAGTAGCAAGTAACTACATACAGCAAGTCATTTCACAACAATAGCAGCACTAGCAAGCTATAACGTAGAGTAAATCATTTCACAACATTCTCCGCACCTAGGAGATTGTCACTCATTGTCCACTAATCTAGCTGGTGGTTTACGAATGCGTTCTGAACGACGAAGACTAGGACCTTTATCGACAGCTTCACGAATAACATGAGATTCTACATGCTCTACAGGGCTAACATCAACTGCAGTATCATGATCTACGTTCATTTTTGTGAAGATTGGTGGAGTTACTATGAACTGGAGTGTCAGCGCATGGTGCAAGATCTTTCACCGAAACAGTTGGCTCTTTACCATTAATGTACCGAACATGGGCATACTGAGGATTAATTTGAACCAAGTCTACTTCTTCCACTAAAGGCTCAAATTTATTACATCTAACATGCTTCCGCATAAACACTTGATCAGAATTAGTCAGCCATGTTGGCATAGATTGGCCACATGAAGAACGACGGGTGAAACTAAGAAGTCTCTCGTGAGGACTAGTGTTGGTAGCCGTGCACAGCACGGAACGAACAGAATGTAGCACATCTGACAGTACTATCTCCCACTGACTCATTGGTAACTATTTTATACCATTGCAGCTTTCTACCTGGCCTTTTCCCCTTGGATTATAAGGTGTTGTTCGGCTGGTAGCAATACCTTTACCATGAAGAAATGACTGCAACTCATCAGATAGTAATGATGCACCTCTGTCTGAATGCACATAAGAGGGCATTCCAAATAGTGAAAACAAATTACATAGACATTTGATAACTGTTTTACTAGTCATGTCCTTGTACGGATACGCAAAAGGGAATCTCGAGACGAGAATTCTTCGGAATTCTTCTACTATAGTAAGTAAATAGCAAAAATATATGAATGTCCTTTAAACTCACACTTCTACTGTTACGAGCAGATTCCATACCACATACAAAAGAATTAGCAGCAGGAAGAAGAGCAGCACATGAAGAGCGAGACAGGTAATCGGCAGCTTCATTTTGCTTACCAGGGCGGTATTGTATATCATAAGAAGAACAGCTTAATTCTGTTCTCCATCTCATTAATTTATCGTTTTTTATTTTACCATGTACTTTAGGATCAAAGATATATGACAAGGGCTCCTGGTCTGTAACTAAGTTGAAAGGGCGACCAGTAAGATAGTGCTTCCACTTACGTATGGATTCAACAATAGCTAGTGCTTCCTTTTCAATAGCTGGATGGCACTTTTGATGTTTATAAAGAGATTTCGAAAAGAAAGCTGCAGGTCGCCCATTTTGATTAAGAGTTGCAGCAATAGCATGATCAGATGCATCAGTTTCAAGAACAAAAGGAATCGTTTCATCGATGCTACAAACTAAAACATTTTCTGTGTTCAATAACTCAAACGCTTCCACAGCCTTCGTTTCAAGTGGAAATGACTCATCATCTAGTAAGGGACGTACCTTTCCAGAATAGTCCTTAATAAATTTAGAGTAGTATGGAAACAGACCAACTGCCCTTTGTCTGGCTTTCGCGTTACTAGGAACAGGCATATTCCTCAGAGGCTGAAGTCTCTCCGGGTCTGGTCTGATGCATTTGTGGCTGACGATATAACCAAGAATATTGATAGAGTCATCAGATAAAATACTTTTTTCCGTGTTAAATTTGAGGTTAGACTTTCGAGCAGCAGTCAACAAATTATTGTAATTTATATCATGCTCAACTTGGTCCATACCAGCTACTGTGATGTTATCGAGGTAAACAAACGTGCCTTGAAGTTTATTCTGGGAAATAAATTCATCCATTTTCCTTTGGAAAGCTGCTACTGCATTTGTTGGACCAAATAGTAAGCGTGTGAACTGGTATAACTTGACATTCGCCTCAAAAGATGTATAGGGCTTTTCTTTCAGGAGAATAGAAAGCTGATGATAATCACTCTTATGTCCAAAGTGCTAAAAACTTTAAACTTAGCTAAGTCATTAATCTGCTCATCAATTTTCGAGAGCTGATAGGCATGAAGATAGGTGAATCGGTTGATAGTCTGTGAATAGTCAATGCAGAATCGCTTCTTATAATTTTCGTTAGTCATAATAACAATTGAAGCTCTCCACGGAGACTTGCTTGGTTCGATTATGCCATCCTTTAGTAGTCATTGCACTTTAGAATTAATAAATTGCTTGCCACTAAAATTGAATCTGCGAGATTTCGTTGTAATCGGGTGGCAATCTTGTGACAAATTAGCAAATAAGTTAGGTGCTGATAAATGAGATAGAGTGAGGCTACATATGCATAGAGGTGGAAGATCTCCCCCAAACGAAACAGTGACACTGCTATGACGGAGATAGAAGTCTTGTTCAGTGCACAAATTTGGCATTACGGAGAAGTTCACATTGTAGTACGGTTTGCCTTGAAAATTAATAGTTAACTGTTTGTGTACTCAATGAAGAAGATGCCGTGGTTACTTGGCTTGTACAGTTCTAGTTATATTTGAAGTTTAGTTGATCTGCAATACCTGTGCTAATAAAGTTTTTGTCAATCAGAGCTTGAAAAGTATGCCCTCTGAGTTGAACATTTTTGATCGCTTGGCTCAGTGTATTAGAGGCTCCAGCACAGGAAGTGGTCAGCGTCGGCTTTCCAGTTATTATGCTATACTGAACTGCAACTGTGACAGATTTTTGGCTATTGGAGAACTGGCAAACTTTTGCAAAGTGTTCCATGTGTTGACATTTGGAACAAGTAGCTTGTCTGGCTCGGCGAAACTGTCTTGGATGTCGGGTGTTTCCACAAAAATAGCACAGCTGTTTTCGTTGAGGTTGTGTGGCTGCAGATGAAGTTTTCGCAGGTGCAAAATTTAGAGGACTTTCTTCAGGAGAGCTTACATCTGAAAGTGCATTGGCAAATGCAGTAGAAACATTTTGCTCAGAATTTTTCTGTGCTATATCCAGTGTTCTTGCTTGCTGGAAGGCTTCTTCTAAAGTTAAAGATTTGCTCTCGAGAAGACGTTGTCTAATAACATTCGAAGTCAAGCCCGATATAAATGCTTCTCCGATTGATTCATTGGCATATTCTTCAGTCTTTCGCAAGTTTCTTGAGTGACTGTAAGAATTCATCGAGAGTTTCGCCTACTTCTTGTTTTGTAGTTGTAAGTTGGTGGTGGGCAAAAATTTCTTTCTTCGGTTTTGCAAAGAGGGATGTTAGAGTCTCTATAGCTGTAGTATATTTATCACAGTCTGCAATATACTCATAGATCGATGGTGAGACAAAATTCACTAGCATATCCAGTTGTATGCTGGAATCAATAACTTTGGCTGCTGAGAAGAAGCTTTTTTGTGTTCGATGCCAATGTTGCTATTCCTTGGTTCCGTCAGGACTGTTGGGACTAATCTCCAGTCTTTCAGGTCTGAGGTTTTTTCCAAGTTATGATTGGAAAATTGTAGAGAAAACCAAACGTTGTGAATGCATGTAGGTTTTTCCAGTCATTTGCTAGCTATCTAAAGACAACATCTCAAATGACACAAATAGTAGCAGTAGCAAGTAACTACATAAAGCAAGTCATTTCACAACAATAGCAGCAGTAGCAAGCAATAACGTAGCGTAAATCGTTTCACAACACACCCTGGATAGGTAACTGCTTCAAATTTTTTTCTAGCCGACAGTGTTAGCACTGCAACGTTTCAAAGAGATCTCATAGCCATGTTGCCATATTTATACTGAGTTACACGTTTTCTTGCACTTCAAAATAGTCGGTATCCTGAGCCGTACACTGGGCAAGTAAAGTACCGAGTTTTCCTGCGCCCAAAGGCTGCAAAAGCAAATCTTCCCCCATCCGGTCTAAAGATGGCGTCCAATTCATGACAGAAGTTGATTAATGACAAGTTTGTGCTCGCTTTACTTTGCAATGTTGCTTGTGCAATGCTTCCTATTACCTGAGGTGGCTAAAAGATTAATGACCACAGATGACATGGCATATATTGGTATCCTGACATAACGAAAGCTATTCAGAGTTTATTTACTATCATAGAATGAAAATCTTTTCAAAGAATCATGCCCATAGTTCATCAAGCACACCACAGTCTCAGTTTTAGTCAAACATAGCCAGGATCAGCAATGTTCCAAAAACAAAGCGATAGCTAAAATATAGCCGGACGTCTGCAAATATATTAGGAACATAGTTTACCAGTGTACTGATAATAGAGATGAAATTATTAGTGAGAACAATTTTACCTTCTTCAGCCAAGTGTAGGTAAGCCTTCTTTCCACAGATGAGCTTCCTCTATTGCTACATCATTTGATAGAAAAACAAAGTCATTACGTTGCTACACATTTTAGTTCTACTTTTTCATTCACAGTTCTAATTGTTCTCTCTTTATTGTGATCTCTACGACAGACTAGTCCGGAAACAATAACATTTTCCACTCAATGTGTTGCGTTTTGTTACTTGGTATTCACAATCTGATCAGCAATGCTATCTGCAGATGGTATCTGGACAAATGCTCACTCGATAGATGCTCACTGTAGTTGTTTCTCGGCGATAGCTGCCCACTGGACACTTGGTCAGTCGCGCATACATGTTCATAGGACAGTTGCTCACTGTGACGTTCGCTCACTGTGACACTTGCCCACTGGACCATGGTCCATGCTGTGACATACGCTCAGCTAAACTGGAAGTTACTCAACTGACCAGGAGCTGCTAGCCTTTCTAACCTAACTGGGAAGTTCTGTTTATTTCGAATGACATTTAGTCAATTTCGAATGTTGTTTCTCTTTCGCATAGTAAACCTCTAGTGTTGACCTCTCATCCTGCAGAATGAAATACCTCACAGAGTGCAGATATTAGACGTGTTGTACCATCATCCATGGTTGTACCAATTTTTGTAAACTCTTGCATCCCTCTTTGTACGGATGCAAAGGTAATGGAGAATGGGTGTGTGGATGTATTCATTATATTCTCTGGTGAAAGATAAGGATAGAAGCCAAAAATGACATTTTTCAAAATTTACATGGCAAAATTATTAGGAGGGATGATGTCCCAAACCCCCCTCCCCCCAACCACGGCGTTGCCGACGGCCGTGCCGTAATCAAGTGTCAAAGTGAGCAAGTGCCTCAGTGAGCAAGTGTCACAGTGAGCAAGTGCCTCAGTGAGCAAGTGTCTCAGTGAGCAAGTGTTTCAGTGAGCAAGTGTCTCAGTGAGCAAGTGTCACAGTGACCAAGTGTCTCAGTGAGCAAGTGTCACAGTGAGCAAGTGTCTCAGTGAGGAAGTGTCTCAGTGAGCAACAATCCCATTGAGCAAGTGTCTCAGTGAGCAACAATCCCAGTAAGCAACAATCTCGGTGAGTATCAGTCGAGTGAGTAACCGACACAAGTGCAGACAATGCAAACGCAAAAGTTATTAATTAGCATTTTTAAAATTCAGAGGTGATGCACTGTTCTGCAATACCATCGATGTCTCTTGTGACAAAGAGCAAATAATGCAGACTTTGCAGAACTAGAAGATTTAATAAGTGTAATCATAACTACTTTTTTGCCACCAAACATTTCCCAATGGATAGGGAATATCTGGCTTGGGAAAATATGCGCCTCAATATGCTGGTAGGCTGCATGCTACAAAAAGGGCGTATTTGGCGCAAAGTTAACAAGATTAAATTCTCTGGGCGTTTATACATGGACCAAGAGTTCGTTCTGTGGATTTATTCTGGTATGGGCGTTTAATTGAATAAATTTCAATGTTTTCTTTAAAATACAGAACTGGATAATAGCGCGAATGTTTGACAATTATTTGAACATGAACAGCATTTACAAACATTCCTTCTACATTGAATCTTCTGATAGCACAGTCACGTGCCAGTCTTCATTGTGTTCTACATGTATACTGTACTTTTATATTTCCTCGCTACGACCACCGAGTGGCACGTACCTGATCTGCCCTCCAAATCTAACAGCAGCAATGTGAAGAGATCTTGATAACGAAATTTTGAAGTTACAATAAAACCTCTTAACCTTTTGAGCCCGAACGACACCTTTTGGCGTTCTGGGTACAGGGTCACCTCTGGCGCGCCATAGAGGCTCGCCTGTTGAAAATGAAAGGTCAAAATACAAGGTTTTTTAAAGGACAGACAATTACGCATCGTTTGACAACACGTTTGCTTCTGTTTCAGAAGTTATGGCATTTCAAACTTGGCAAAAATGGCAAAAACTACCAGGTCGTTGTTTTAGACATTGCGGAGTCTAAGGGTTAACAGAACACCATCCTGACCTGAATTCGACGGTAAACTCTGCCAAACAGTATTTTCTGACGAAAACAACCTAAAAGCAAGTTCTATAACGATTTCTGCTGACAGAAACGCGGTAGAACTGGTTCAGGGTCCCTTTGTTAACCCTTTGAGCCCAAACGACGCCTTTCTAGTACTGAAACCGTCTATTTTAGTTGCGAAGATCTTTTCGGTAAATTTTTCCTATGTTGTTTAGGCTTAATTCTCACGTCAGATACAAATGTTGCAGTCCAAAAGGGTTTGTCTGGAGATTATGAGGATTCATTGACCCTTCTGCATCCTTGATTGAACATAGATTACCGATCCTCTAAAATCTATAACCTTTCATCTTTAGTCTTGAAACTTGATACAGTGATACAGAACTTTATTTTGTATTATTTGGGCTTCTGAATGATAGCAATTAATTATATATGGAAAATTAGGCTTTAACACTAAATTTAGGTCATCAGACTCTTCTAGGATCAAGCTGAACCTCCCACTACTCTTTTTTAATTTACATTGATATTTTGTCATACAACAACGCTTATATGTAAATATCATCGTTTTCTGGCAACAGCACCTGTCAAAGATGATAACGTCAAGTCTAAAATTAGAGCCAGATTACAATTTTTTGTATATATTTCTGCAGTTCCTTGTAAATTTTGAGAAAAGTCGCTAAGTTTCAGGGTCATGCCATAAGTACATCATGAGATATTCTGTAAACGTTGTACGCGCGGTTCTACTACGCCACACAACTGTTGGAGGGTGAAACACCAGAATCCTGATCCAGGCACAGAACTGATGATGTTTTTTGTAGTGTTTTAGAACTGGCTAGGGCTGGTTCTGGTCCTTGCACTGGTGCTGTGATTAGGAGTAGTTATTCTAATCGTATCTCATCCCTGCAATAGAGTGAAGATGAATTTTCGGCAATCTCGCAGGAATGCCTACTCCTAGAACCACCAAACAGAGACTTTTCAGTCGAGTTTGCATTGTGGCTACGTTAGGATTGCTACTCTGTACCTGCATTTCCATCGCAACAATGCTGCATGTAACGGATGGACAGATTTTTAATAAAATCTCTCTTGATCCCAGCGAATAACACTCTAATAATAAAAAAAACTCTACTTTACCGATTCTGCCTTACCAATCTCATTGAAATCTAATGGTAAGTAATGCTTTTATTAAAGAAAGTTTTGCGTGACCGTTTGGTTTTGGAAGACTTACCTCAATTCCAATACACTCTTTTCTTGTAAGAATGAGAAATGTCATCAGATTGCTTTTCTGATTGGATCCGTGCAAATATCTAAGCACCAGCTAAGCTATTCTCTCAATTAACTTCTTTTTTATCGATTAAGGATTTCGTGAAAAACAGTTCTTGATTTCCTCTAAGTGCAATAATTTTACTGTTTCCTGTAAAAATTTGAGTGTACTCACCGCAAAAGTCTGACAATTTCACCTGAACCCTCTCTTTCAACAATGTGGATGACTCATAGATGACTTACATCGGCACCACTTAAGCACCAGTTGAGGCTAGAATTGCCAAACATTTAAGCACCACCGAGGCTCATCTCCGATATGCTAGTTCTTATAATAAAAAAAAAGCGTTCAGTAACACTCGTCGAAATTCCGTGAAACTTTTAGAGGTATTTTAGACAATGTTGATTATTATATTTTGACCTGAATGAAGTTTTAATTTGTTACAGAAGTGGAGAGATTCGCTAAAGTTTTCCCATAGACCGTAAAGCAAATCTATTCCCCATCCATAATGGATCCTGCGAATGGTTAGCGGACTTTCCGACCAGAGTGCGGGACATTACTTGACGAGTTAACGAGATACAGATTATTTTGAAGCTTTAAGCCGGTTTATTGTGACTTTTCATGTTTTTTATACTGGTTTCCTTTCATATTTGCTTGTCGATTTTGCGCAGCAAGGGAATTTTGGGAGGGCTCTGGGTCCGAACATGCGAAAAAATCCCTCAAAATTCTGACAAATCTTAAGTTTTGTTGTACTCCCAGGAGACTAATATAAATGGTCCATGAGTACCATGAGCAATGAACAATTGCAGGACATGTTGCAGGTGACAAAATGTCTCAGGGGCTGTTTTTCTTCAATATGACGCAAAATTGACAAAATCTCAAAGAGTGATGCTGATACACTTCTAAGAACTCCCAAAGGCCCGAATTTAGTTTATTGTACTCCTAAAATATTGTTTTAAAGAACAGTATATATTTCATGATCGAGAAGGGTGGCGGAATCCGCCCCCCGGTAGTACACCAACCAAAAAAGCCCAGTATAAATAGGGATAATCTGCGCGATGGTAAAGCTATCTAGCGCTCATATCAAAAAATTTTGCTCTTGGCGTTTAAAGATAGAAGGAAGTCAACAGGCATGAGGCACGCGTGGATCGTGTATTCACATGTAGTTATGGTTCTGAAGTAGAGAAGGAACTGTAGACAATTTGAATGGCTTCTATTTGCTCTACAGAGTCAATTCTTATAAAGTGTGTGATTGTGAAAGATAAATATGGCAACTTTATCTCTGGTGTAAGAAAAACCCTTGGCCGAAGTTGCGAGAAGCTATCTTGTGTTGTACAGCACGGCTCATAGGAGATGCAAAGAAAAGGTCGCTGTGGAGAAGGCTTGGTGCAAAGTGGCTTTGAAGTTGGGGAGAGGGCGGGCATTAAGTGAGATTAGGGCCAAGATATTTTGTCCAGGATTGTAGATGCACCGTTTTAATGCGTGGGTCTAACTCGATATAGGAAGAATGCAACAGAAGTATGTTGAAAGGCGTTATATGTCTGGTATAAAGATTTTCTAACAAACCCTGCTGCTTGTTTAGTCAAGTTTAGTGCTGCATGCAGAGTCGCCACTAGCGTTGTTCCAAAACCACTCTCTGTGGCGGTCAACCTTTTATGTTGTTGCTAGTTTTTGCGTATCGCCTTCAGTATTTGCTATATTATTGATCGTTTTGTAATCAACTACTCGCATAAAAAACAGCTTGCAGCGACTGTTT
>JAOBRC010215022.1:0-14960 GCA_027575255.1 Scolionema suvaense | reverse complement strand
TGTATTTATCCAAGATTTTTCTTGTGGCCTTGTTTTTAATATTATGTCCTAGATTCCATTCGACCTAAGACGGTTTTTGCAGTTTTGTATTAATCTGTAGTCTATTCCCTGTGTGAGCCCTTGGCAATTATATGGTATAGTGCTTCTTGGTTGAGTATTGTCAGAGTACGATAATTTTATTTTATATCGTGTTTTTATGCCCTAAGTTGGTAGTTTGCATATCACTGTGCAGAAGCTCAGATTCATTGCAACTGCGGAAATCCTGCAGTTCTACAAACATTCTATTATTTGTTCCAGGATAAAAAATGATAATTGTATATATTGTGTTGTGTTTTTTAGCATGTGTGAAGAATGTCTTGAGCATTTTGCAAATCTTTTTCCTGCAGCCATCTTGCTCGTATGGAGATTCTTAAAACTTTACTTGCGTCGAACTGGTACAGCATTCCCAGTATGCAAGAGCTTACGCAACCGCGTGAAGTCAGGTATTTATTGTACTGTCAGTTGGTGGTTTTTGGAACACTACTTTTCAGACTTATGCACATGTCTCCCAGGTATATTGCATGATACCTTTAATGTAATTTTAAATAAAATAAAATGGTATCTTTTAAGGTCCTTTTTCGTCCTTACTCTATGCGAAATCTATCTTTGGCAATGCTTATGTGAATTGCTCTTTGTGCCTAGGCAGAATTGAGTGACTTGGAAAAAGGAGAGAAAAAATGAGATACAGAATAACAGGGTATAGAATCCCAGTCATTTAGTATGCATAAAAGTGATTTGTTTTTTATCAAGTAGTTGCATTAGAAAATGTATGAATGAGAAATGAAATCAAGACTTCTTCCCTTCGTTTCAACAGGAGACTGCGTGATAGATTGCTTGCTTCTTCCCTTCTTTTCAACAGGAGACTGCGTGATAGATTGCTTGAGCATGAGATGTATTCTCTGGCTTTTGAAGTGACAAGCAAATGTGCTCTGGATCCTGTACCAATCTGGTTTTCGTTGGGCATCTCCCAATTGAAATCAGGTAACTTCGTACAAGCCCGAGAGACACTTGGCAAGTGCATGTCTGTAAGTAGAAGCTCGTAAAAGATTTTCATGCGTTATTCGTATGCTCCATGCATTATGTGATGTAGCCAAACAAGCAATCCTAATGGTTGCTTTTGTTATTACTCCGTATAAAGGTGGCATTGATGGGTGCAGTTAAAATATGCCTTCTTTGTTTTCTCAAGATCTGAATTTTTAGGATTTATGGAAACTGCTCAACATCACTACCGCAGCTTTAGATGTCCTCTTCATTTGTTACTCAGTTCCAAATGCGACTGTTGTGTTTATTCTGCTCGAAACTGCTTCTGTTCTCTTGTGCAGTTAGTTTTAGCTCTTTCCTCACTTGCGTAATGTGTAAATTTGTCTTGATTCAACATGGAGTATCCATCGATTTTAGTTGCATGTTGAATACCAGTTATCGGAAGGTACACATGCATAAATGTCACTGCTGTCATTTT
This sequence comes from Scolionema suvaense, assembly GCA_027575255.1. Lineage (NCBI taxonomy): Eukaryota > Metazoa > Cnidaria > Hydrozoa > Limnomedusae > Olindiidae > Scolionema > Scolionema suvaense. Next base: position 13,462 of record JAOBRC010215022.1, on the reverse strand, counting down.
ATTTTCTTAGCAATCACGGGCTGATGCAGGAGGAAAATCATTTACCCAAAACAATCAATTTTTGGAGCAAATTATTGATATTCTTCAGAACTCACCAATGTTGGCCTACGCCCAGGTAAGCATGATTCTCTCTGTTTCTAATTTACTGCTTTGTTAGGAAGAACCTGATAGTTTCGGCTGAGAACTTATTTTTGTAGATTTAATATCTCAGCAGAAATCTGAAGCTCAGTCTTCTCTATCTTTTTCTGATAGCTCTCTCAGCATTCTGCTGTCAGTAATGCCAATCCTTTCTCAAAGGTGTTTTTTTCTTCTGGGCCTGCAAACATGATGCCTATGATTGGCACTGATTCAGTGCCATACTTTTTGTGATTCGAAGAACTTTTCTCCTTTTTCCTTGCTCCTTTTTTCATTTGAAGTCATAGGAAGAGTAGATTTTTTCGACGTCATTGAGGATTTTTGAAGTGTCTCGTTATTACTATACTTCGAAATATATTACATTCGTACTATCGATAGGACGAAGCACGTTTATTTTGTTCATCAGCTTGCGTCTGCTGAAGTTTCAGTACTTTTAACTGTGCTACTGCGATAGCTTGTAAAGTCCTGTCAATATGATTTTAAGTGCTATAGCCTTATACTATTGCCCTTTTCGCAACTTTTCATCATGCAATGCATTGTGGGGTGGTCAGGGGGCACATAAAATGTCCCAGTGGCAAAAGCAATGACTTTGTAAAATCATCAATTTTGCAATCCACAGGTAAGTAAGTCAGTGCTTTTGCCACTTTAAAATGATCTTCTTCAGGGATATCAGCAACCATCGTAGAAATATTTGCCCTCTCGCCTTTTCACAGTTCTTTGTGTGCTGACGATTCGCGAAAACGTCTTTTGCATGGTGTGTAATATTACGGTGTTATAATTTTTATTGCACACCTTTCTTCATACAGACTGAAGATATGCAGATGGCACTGGCAGGTCTACAGGATCAACTGCGGGTATGCATGGCAGGATGCTTCGGTCTTGACAAAACAGCACACAACACAATCATGGTACCACACATTCATTTATACGTACACTCATTTATACACACTCACCTACTATTGATTTCTACTATTGTCCTGCATTCTTTGTCCTTACAAAAATTATTTCAATTTTTGTTTATTTGTGGGTTTGGTTTTGCTGTGGTTAAACAGAGCTGTCTTTTCCGTATTCTGCAAAAATTTTGTTTAAATTGTTTTTCTTGCCCTTTTGTCTTTTTTTTTGCATGGATGTATGCATGTGTTAGTTTTTTCTTTCTTTCTTTTTTTATTTACTTAGTCATTTGCATAATTAATTTTACTTGCTTTATTTGCTTTGTTCTGTTCTTCTTTGAAGTGTGGGTGTTTTCGCATATTTCTTTTTGACGTAACTGGTGGCATATTACAGAAATTAACTTGTTTTATATCCATTGAATATTTTGAGATTCGGTTTCTGCTTGTATATACTGTGAAATTTTTACAGCTGCAGACTGCTGAAATGATAATGGATCCAAAGATTTTCTCTGAGTGTCTCTACTATCTGCAGTCGTATGGCTCACATGCGGACATGGTTCAGTTCTATGCATCGCACGGTCAACTTAAGAACGCTGCCTACTACATCAGGGATAAGGTTCGTTTTCTTTCCTTTTGCCGTTCATTCTCATTTTTCTTGTTGAATGTCATCGTACAAAACTTATCTCCTTGCTATTTAGCCGTAAAATGTTATTGCTATATTTTGCTTCTTTTCACTTTCTTGATTGACTCAGTGAATTTTGCATTCAAACTGCATCATTTTTGCAAGTTGTTTGCATCAGAGATGTGGCTGAAAAAAGTGTCATCCATATTGCAATTTTTTTCTATCTTAGAAATGCCAATCGGACATCTTCATTCACAATCTTCTCCTTCCATGCTTTCAAGATGGAATCTTTGAGCAACTTTGTACAGATCTTTACGAAATTGATGCTTCTCTGCTAACTTTTGAAGTACATCTTACTGCTGCTTGTAAATACCTTAGTAGTCACAGTCATTATCATTGTCTCTATGAAGTGCAGCTCTTCCTCAAGGTGAGCTTTTTTTTTGTTGGATGCATCAATAATGGTTACAGGATTTGGTAGAACCTTCGAAATTAATACTTTACTCAGAGAAACTGTCGCGAATTTCACGAATTTAGACCTATTCGCGGAAGTTCATCTTGCGCAAATATTCAGAAACGTCTGCAGGTGAAAGTTTATCTCGCGAATTTTTTGTGATTGAGTGATTCGCGAAAGTTTATCGAAAACATTTCGCGAGTTTTTGACTTGGCGAAAGTTTCTCCGAAAAAAGCATATGCAAAGTAGCAGTAGTGCCACTAGGACTCTAAATCTAAAGTATTTCGATCATAGGCACTATCCGAAGGAAGGTATCTTCATCTCAATTCTCTATTCTTGGATTTCGCTATCCACGAGAAATTGAGATCCTGGTCAAGCCGCTATAATTTCAGTTTACCAAAAAGCATGATTATTGTATTAAGTTTGAGTTATGAAGGTATGCAACCTGGATAAAACAGATATTTCACACCTTGTGCGGGGAAGATTGGAAAGGCTTCATTACGCCTGCTTTAACTTGTGCTTGTGTGACGAAACATTCATGAAAAAAAGAAAAGCAGTGTTACATTATTCCTCAACTATATGCAACAATATTGCTTAATTTACTCCTGGGGCTTCTCTGCTGTACCATGCAAGTAAATTTCTGTATCTTTCCCGCATAAATTTAGAGTGCAGTTGAATCCTTCCATACTCTGCGACTCTTAAAATCAAGTGAGAATGGACTCTCAGTGCTTTTTAGGCCAATTGCAAAAAATTATTTTGCTGCTCTATTTTGATTGATGTGGGCTCATCTAAATCGAGTTGCAGGTTTTTGATTCATTCTCTCTTTTTTTCTTCAGTATTTCCAAGATGCAAAATTTGCTTTAAATTCGTTTGACCTCATAGCGTGCTGCTCAGTGAAGAACTTTTCATGTGTACTTACTTTATTCAGAATTATCATATTCCGCGAATCGCACTCATGGGAAGTTACATTTTTATGATAGGTATACTGTGTACGAGAAAGGGAGTACCTACCAGAACAGAAGAGGGTGTTGCAATTGCATTTTGAAGGGGCTGATTGTCTTTCCAGGGAAAGGGTTGGAATTATTACAGAAAGGAAAGTGAAGTTGCTGATGGTTTCTTTCGCTTTGATTGTGGTGGAAGTGATGGTAGCAACTGTACATTTTTAAGTTCTTCATCTTCAAATTTATGGTAAACTTTTATTTACTATAACCCCTTAACGAGGTGGTCTTACCATATACGTTTAATACTGTTATGGATCAGACTGTTACATCAAAATTGATTTGTACAGAACTTACTCGATTTCTTCAATGAAGTTGGAATAGCCTCTATGCGAACATCAATTATCGCTTGTTTCTGCCTGCTTTAGTTGCATTCTAGTGATCTTTGTTCGGAGAATATTATGAAATAGCGCAAAGACAATACCTTTCATGGGTATCTTCTTGATATATCTTGTCTTTTATGCAGGACTACTTTCGCGCTGCCATGACGTGCGTCAGGTTCTTTCTGGGAAGAGCCGGACAGCCTCCTCGGTCATATGCTGATTTATATTCGCGAATGAGATACTTAGAGTTGGCACGTTCCCATTTGGAAACGCTCATTAAAGAACGAGCAACTCAGTCAGGCTTTGTTAGCCATGTTGGATCGGGTTTTCTTGGTGATGATTCGAAATTAATGTCTCCCGGTGATATTTCAACTAGTGATTTGAGGCGCCATTTGAATACAGTTCATCTTCAAGTTGATGTGACTGAGTTCCTCTTTAGTCAGAAGGGTCATGACGAGGCTGAGTCAGACCACATTTTTACGTTGTTTGGAAATGGGAAAGAGCGAGCCAACCTTGCTATCAAAGTGAGTCCCTCTTTCTTTACTGTTGTGTTAGAGTTGCTGTATAGAAGATAAGCTAAGTAAGTTAATACTTCAAGTCTGACAAAGCACGGTGATTGACGCATAGTGCTAGTATTGTGAATTTAAATTTCCGGTCTGTGTATTTGTATTAGTATTTTATTTCACTTATGAATACCTTTTTCCAAGGGTGCACTCACACACTGCAATTCAGGCGCCACTGGGTTTCAACAGTCCTGTTTTCCATGTCTGTCATTCTTACATCAGCGATTTGTGTGTTAGTATACCGGTTGCAAATATGTTACTTGAAGTTGAAGTTTTGTGCTTTACTGAGAAAAATATCACTTTAAACTTCCAAAATGCTTTTATTCCTGTGTGTTTGTGTTTGCTGTTTTTTTTATGTCATTTTGATGGTATACTGGTTCCAAAAATGAAACTTGAAGTTGAAGGTTTGTGCTTGAGTGACAAAACTAATGCTTTTGACTTCAAAAATGCTTTGTATCTGTTCGCTTATGTTTACTGTTCCTCTTGTGTAATTTTGGCAAAATTGTAGCGATGATATTGCGCAACTCCTTCGTTCTATAATTTGAATTTCTTTTGTCACTGCAGCTTCTAATGAAGTGCGGGAATGATGCATCATCACTAGTGTCGAGAATTATTCAGGTAATTTAGATATCGTTAAAATATAGTTACCTTATTTACATGAACGTAAAAAATTTTATCAAATAGGTTTTTAACATTGCACACTACCCCGTACTAAAGCCTTTTGGTCTTGGCTGTGCATAAATAACGTAATGATGACCCCTCTACCCCAGGAAATAACATCTCGTTCAAGCTAAAATGAGCCTGTTGCAATGTTGTGCTTTTGTTTCCTTCTATGTAATTGCAGTCATTTTTTTCTGATTTGCGTCGAACTTCCTAACGTAAGTACTTCAAAGTTTGATTTTGATGGACTATTGAATTTCTTCGTGTGTATTTTTTTCTTGATTTGTGGTCCTTGAAGATGTGTTGCCAATTCTGTTGCACGATATTACATTGGCTTCAATGTGACTGCGATAAATTTTAAAGCGCACTGTATTGATTTTCTGAATGCTTTCAGGACTTTAGTCTTCCACCTGCTGGAATTTATGGCCGTGCAGTTGTCAAGATGATTCAGTCGCAAGCTACGGATAAAGTGATGTCTATTTTGCAGAACGCTGAGCAAAGTGCTATCATTTCGGGAAAGGACAAAGATGATATTCTCCTTCAAGTGGTTAAAGTTCTTATCCAGGAGGGTCAAGTATGTTTCGTGTTTGTTTGCATGGCATAAACTAATTTTATATCTGTGTTGTATACACCCAAATATTAGAATGTATAATATTGACCGTGTAACGCTGTTTTATATTCCGCTTGTTCATATGTTTGTGGCATTGGTATACTAGCATTTCATCCCTTTTGAACTGCATGACAGTGTGCCAAGTCGCATGGTGACAGGGTCTTGCATTTAGCTCTAATAGCACATCTGGAAACTCAGTTTTGGGGTGGGCGGGTCATTTATTGTAGAAGATGGGAAAAGGTATTTATATATCATGAGACGGTCTATTTGTTTTCTTTTGCGACTTTATCCCTCTCTCGCACGAGTTTTTTTAACTTCAGAAACTCAGGGAGGGGGCAGAAAGGGCTAACCCTCTCTCAGACGAAGTTCAGCTTTGTCGAAGCTTGGTCGGAAGTATCAAAAATAGCCAAACTTTCTGGGTTTTTTTCTTCTTACGTCATGATTTATCAGTAAGGCCAATGGGAGTCCATTTGTATTGTGTGCTTGTGTAAGAAAAAGTCTGGCATTGCACAAAGCAATGTGCGCTTCTTGTTCATGTCCATTTTCTTGCCTGACAAGTTTTACTTGCTGTGATCGTTCAGTGATGAAGGTGCATGTTGGAAAGCATTCCTTACACTTTCTATGTATAGAAATCGTTCTTCCAACAGGTAAAACAAACTCAAGCGTTTATCAAGTCGATCAAGAATGACGCTACTAAGGTTAGTGCAGACCCATAAATACGCCTTAGAATATTTTCACCCGTACAGTAGACGTCTGCTAATTCGGACACGCACGGGACCAACACGAAGGTTCGAATAACAAATGTTCGAATTATCGTAAGTTGAGGTAAAATTGCAAATCTTGGTGAACACAGCATCTCTTTGTTTTTTTCGCAAATTTAAACCACCGCAATATAGCAAGAACAGTTAGAAAGACAACTGATGTTTCTACTCGTCAAAAACGTCTTTGATGATGTTCTGTATCTTTTTATTTACAAAAAGGAGATAAACAAAAGACCTAATGTTTCAGTGTGGGCTCTGTTCTCGTCATCTTGCAGCTTTTTAATGCACGCTCGTGAGGCCGTTTTAAATTTTTCGTTGACTCTCTGCTTTCTGTTTCTTTTTAGACAAATGCTTTTATTGTGTGCGGGCGACTTCGTGATGCATACCTGATTGCTGTAAAGAAAGACAATGCAGCTGATGTGCAGCGTATACTTGATGTAGCACGCACAAATCCAGGACAGAAGAACATGGTAGACATATGTGAAAAATGGTTGGCGTCGTATCGAGAATCGCAGCAACGTCAGCATGAAGCCATGCTAAGTGGTGCCGCTTCACAGAACAGTCAGAATAAATCAAAACGTTCGAAAAGATAGCATGTATTTTATCGCAAAATTTTTTATGTTAAGTAGGGTTTGCAATTTGGAATATTGAATTTTACACGTATATGATGCGCGTTTGTGTATGCATTTGTTTTACATGTTTGTGTGTGTGTTGTGACGATTGTTCTTCGATGAAGAGACGTTATTAGGATTTGTAATTGCTGTAGTGCTTCTATGAATGCAATTTTCTCGACTTAAGAGCTACTCGTGATTTGTGGTTGATGTGTACTTATTTTTCCAATTTCGCAAGTCATGTACGACTCGCTATCGTTGGTGATATTTTCATGTAAGTTCCTATGATTTTTAGTTATACGTACCTCTTCGAATCGCTTTTATTTTTCTTTTTGTATTCTTGCCGTAAGTTTGTTGTTGTTGAATTGCCCTTTGAGGTTCTTGTAAAACAGCTCATTAAATGCGACGAAAATGTTTGCATGAAGCCATTTACCGTCTGGATTTGTGTAAAGTTGTTATTCAATCAATTGATAATCACACAGTAAACGTATAACGTTGTTATTCAGCCCTCATTCTTTGCTACCTACTCCCTTTATTGAATTAGTATATACTCTTCGTGGGAGGGGAATGGGTCGTTTGCGCAAAGTTATAAAAAGTATTGTGAGTATTGTCAGGATTTCACTGCGAATTACGTATCTCGCCTGCTTTTTTTTATACTTGCTCTGAAGTCTTTGTTGCTGATGTTTTTCCCGTTTATTATTCCTATCACTGCTTCTCATAGTCAGACCGAGATACGCACTCTCAAACGTTTCCCCATTTTTATTTTTTCTTGCAAATTTTCCATTTTATATTCGGACATTCGTTTCTCTCTCTTTCTATTGTTCTAGTATTTTGTAGCTTGTTCATTGTTCCTGTTCATGATGTTTTTATTGTTCGTAGAAATTTGTTGATGTTTTGGACTGTTAAGTGAAAACTGATAACGTATTTCGATTTTCAATGTGTTCTTATTCATAATTTTATGCTTCGCTCTCTTCAGTGCAGGCAAGGTTATCTGTGAACGAGAGTACGTGTAATGTGACTTCATGTTTTGAATTGTGATGCGTGTAATTATTTTTTGAAGACAAACTTAATTTTATGTTTTGCAGAATAAATCAGACTTACGAATGTAACGTTGTGGAGTTGCTTTGCTCCTATCTGACTGTGCATCACTCAAACTCAAATGTGGTTGCCACTTATTCGCACGAATGAATGCGGAAGAAATCTTTGCGGGACAAAAATTTAGTTTCATCTTTGCCGATTTCGTGCAATCTGAATGTTATGGCAATTCTCATAGGAAGTCCGACTTAGAGGTTATATATACTTTATACAGTAGTACTTTTTTAAAAGCTAACCCTGCCTTTCCCAGAATGCTGTAGTATAACTTCGTTTCAAAACTTTCCTGCTTAGCGAAATAAAATAATTGAAGTTTGAGGAAGAGGGTGAAGAATCACAAAGCAGAAGAAGTGATAACGGACTATTAACCCCTCGTCGGTAAAGGGAGGGAGGTGTACACGCACCCCATCCCCGTCAGAAAATTTTTCTGGCGCGCCGATTCTTATGTTACTAAGATCCTTTTCGGCACCTTTTGGCGCAAAAATCGCTATCCCACCATTTTTGGTACTGGAAATATCGGCCCGTGTCTGAGGGGCACTTTTTCAGCAATCTGATTGGCCGAGAGGATTTTCGTCGATATTTTACGTTCTACTGCACCAATCATCTTCAAACTTGACAGGAACATCGTTCCTCATTGCTGCAATGTGTCTGCCAAGTTTGGTGTCGTTTCGATTAACAGGGGCTATTTTACAGACCCGAAAAGTCACCAAAATTACTTTTTTTTGATTTGCAGATGGGACTGTAAAATACCCTAGCCGTCCTTCTTTTGCCCCGAAATTTAGAATACGTACTGAACATGGTATTCTCTATCTACATGCCAAGTTTTATTTGTATTTGGCTTCAGGAAGTGTGAAAATTTGCCCTGACCAATGCATCCTCAATATATCGTCTCCCTTATATCGTGCATCTACAGTATGTCCGATCACCCGTTCCGGCCCCCTAAACAGACAGGCACCCGTATTTGACCAAAATTGGCATGCAACCTTGTATTAGACTCCTTTTGGTGTGTACCAAAAGTTAGCCTTACAACTATAAGGGAAGTATCATTTTCGAGGAGGGTGCACCCTCCCCCCATCCCCCTCCCCCTTTACCGTTCGTATCCTAGTTTTTAGCGTTACCGACGAACGGCTAAGTTTTAACAACGTTGGACAGCGTTCCTCGCTTGCTTATTTGTGACAATTACGACTATTTATGTGAGACAGCTATCCATTTCACTCTTACGACTTTATTTATATCAGGAAGTTACAGATCTGCGTCAAAATCATATGTGATGGATCTGTCTTTTATCATTGAAAAAATGCTTTGGTTCTTTGTCTCATTTCTTTTTTTTATTTTTTGGGTATGTTATTTGTCGGTGCTGCTGTCGCTTTAATGAGGTCTGGATCGCAATGCCACAAACTGGTCGAAACAGGGGAAAAAACAAGAGTTTAGCCATTTTTTTTTATTGCAGATTAGTTTAGACTGGTTTTCATGAGCCCGTTATTTTGTTCAATATCTCACATCTCCAATCTGTGCCATAACACTGATTTTTATCCATTTCTGGTCATCGTTGTATACAGGCGTTGGAAATTTTAACAACTACTCATGTGTAAAGTAGTCAGGGAAAAGATTCAAAGTGTACAGCAACTACTCGCAATGAGGTTCTGAACTTTCGGCGGCTACGTCACAGTCTTGACCACTCACAGCTACGGCTACCATTTTTGAGGTGAAGCAGTGCGGCGGACCGAAGAGGATTTGACCGTGAATCGCCCGAGGTCGCCGATTTTTTTTACAAATTATGCTTAGCAACGCATAGCTGCTAATCACAAAACATCCTACAATGAATAACAATATTATTGGTCTTACAAGTCTGCGCTGAAGTTTAGCGATTCCCGTAATATGCATTGTGTTTCCCCACTGAGCGGCAATGGTGACTGAGGTCTTCTAGCACCTCTTTCAAGATGGCTGCCGAGTATGGTCACATGACTTTCCGAAAGGGAGAATTGTCAAAAAGCAGCGACGGCAATGTTAAGCTGTTATAACTTCTTCTAGAGTAAGTCACGTTCAAGCAAAAGCTTGTCAAATTTGAATTGTCCAATGATTGCATAAAGCTTTTCCCGCAGTCACCATTCTACAACGCTGCATCTATTGAGTGTGAACTACGAGCTGTGCGTAATTGTTGACTTGGTACTCTGAATCCCATAACAACAGGTGGGGTCAAAATAACCGGTTATCTGAAAAATTTCCGAAACTAATAAACGGGGATCATAATAATCGGGGAGGGGGGAAGGGTCTAACCAATTTCTGAATTTGAGAATAATGGTCAACAAAGTAATCAATGTCAGAAACCTGTAACAATGTAGCACAATAGATATGATGCAGACTACAATTAATCAGTAAAACTTAGCAGTCACTGCGTTCATTGTTTAGGGAAACGAACCACAGAGATTTATTAGGATTTCTAGAGTATGTTTTCGACCAATTCACAATTGTGGGTATGTCTGGTGCTAATTTAGGATACGGATCACGTTCTTATTAACGTTTATGGCTTTCCCTACGCAGATTGAGTAAGAAAAGAGAGAAAGCGAGATGAACGACCTACAAACCAAAGGAAAATTTTACAATTTGGCTCGTTTACACGTATGCAAAACTGCTGTACTCCACGTCTAGAAGACAATCGTAGTAGATCATGATGTTTCAAACAGCGGTTCAAAACAAGTGAAGTACAACGAAGCTGGTTTAGCAGGCCACGAGAAAATATCACTCGATACACGAAGGAAGGGACTGGATTTTTAAGTACCCTATTACCCCTATAGGCGCAGCGCCTATAACCAGGCCAATTAAAATAAGTGGATATTTTTACTTCGGAAAAACGACGGGTAAAACTGCATGCGCCTTTATTCATCGGCCTATTCTGGAGAGTTTATAGATGATCAGCAAGACGTGGGAAGAGTATAAAAAACTACATATGTAGTCAGATTACAGAACTTCGAGAAAGCAAAAGAAGAAACGGTCTTGAAGTACCATGCTTATGTGATTGATTTAAGGGACCCAAATTTATGACGGAGAAAGTGCAAATGCCTGTGGAAGACTACTTAAAAAGAGCGAAATGAGGACAGTGAGTGCTATTGTAGTTTTCTTTTTGTGTTTTGCTGGGAACTTTACGCTGCAGGACAGTGATGCAGTCTATTTGCGTATGGCCCCTATTGCGTCAATAAGACCTGAACCTCAGGGCCATTTCGATGGCCTATAGGCGCATGAGCCTTGATCCCGGATTTAGGCGCATGCGCCTTAAAGTGGAGTGCGCCTATATACAGGTTTATGCACCATAGTTCCAGTTACATAAAGAAAGCAAACTTGATGGAGTTTTCTTTTTTTTCCATCCATATGCCTAAAATGATGCATGCTCAGAATTTTCACGACGCACGGCTTTAACATCGGTGAGGCTGGCATGAAAGGATCCTGGATAGAAATTTTCGATGATAAAAAGATAGAACGGACAGTCGATTCCGGAATAAGGAGTAGTAAGATATCCAGTTCATTCAGAAAGATAAAAAACATAGAGTAATTCCTGGAGAATGTATTTTCAGACAGCAGATTGCGGTAAGTACAACTTACAGCCTGACATCAATGCATTTGCTCTCAAATAGGTAGCATCATCCACGGTTCAATAACATGCATATCACATAATTGATGGGACACAATCCACCTGATGACTGAAGTGTCGTGTCTTCTCACCAACACACCACCAATTTGCTCGTCCCCATAACCCATCATCATCGGTGTAATATAGGAGTTACTCGTCAGCGCATGCATTCCTGATGCATTTTCGACTCTTTCATCAAGCTCGGCGTGTTTTGAGAACTCACCAGCGTGGGCTCTGTTGAAAATCGCTCCATTCTACAATCACCATTTCAGCTCTGGATTCGCCTTGTACTTTTCATAGTCGACCATCTTGAAGTATGAGATTTCGGTTTCATTCACTGCATGAAAAAAGTAAACAAAGTGATTCCATAAAAATTGTAAATACACGAGGTTCTACGCAACTTTTCATCATTTGAGGATATTGCAGGACAGCCAAGTCAGCAATTCTTTAGGAATCGCTGAATACTTGTTTTCAAGTCTAATATTATAGCAAAAAGGTGATAACAAATGATGAATAAAAACACAATGCCAGCCAAGCCCATCTAAAAAAAATTACGCATAAAGGGCCTGACGAATGTAACAAGACAAAACATCAATATGCTGACAATGATTACCTTAAGGGAAGCGGATTTCGCGGTTTTAGGGCAAATCCGCGAAATTTAATTCCCTTTTTTTACCTCCAAAAATGCTCAACCGCGAAAATTAATTCCCGCGAAATTTATCCATCATTGAACCGCGAACATAAATTCTACAAAAATATGTCAAAATTCCGAAAATCAGTAAAGTAATGCGTTCTTTATCAATTACCTATGAACTAAGATTGACTATCTATTACAGTGACAAGTACAGCACACTAAAATGTTATTTTGATGGGGAAATAGCTTCCCAAAAATTTATGAAAAGTGTTCAGCCGCGAAAATTTATTCCCGCGAAATGCTTTGTTTACAATGGATCGCGAAAATTAATTCCCGCAAAATGTCCGAAAAATTTGACCGCGAAAATTAATTCCTGCGAAAATTTCTTCCCTTAAGGTAAACCATTTGCTTCTGCTCTTGTGTCTGAGCGTGCCATGAACACAGCGGCAGAGGCAACCTCGGGCACCTTTTGAAGTTAGCCCTAATCCGGTAACGAAGACGGAAGTTGCATTTTGCAAATCTTCATTATTCTTCCACTCACAAAGAAACGATAGCTAATCATGTTTTAAACACGTTTTCAGATGCAGTGTGGCCGGCACCTTTCTTTTCGTTCCCAGAATTAAAGCAAACATTGCGTAGGAAGAGGATGAACTTTATAAAGCAGTGCCTGTGTCATACATCGAAATGGATATCACACAATGCTCTATGTTCTCACATGTCTTGTCCGAAAATATGGCTCGGCTAATTTGAATCCGACTGCATCTTTCCTGTGCTTGCTTTTTGTCTCGCTTCGTCCTCAATTTCATAAATTTCTGAGAGAGCAGGTAACTGTGTGATATCCTAGACACGAGCACAAGAGCAACTACGACAATAGATGACTACGGAAACTTGTCTTCGGAGACCTTCATGCACTACTAACTCCATACTGATGTCTAAATGATATACACGCTTTTTTAATAAGCAACGAGAGGCTCAAATTTTTGAAAAAATTTAGTAACAGCTCAGCCTGGACAAGGCCCACAAAAATACGAAATTTTATAGAAGCAAAAAAGACCGTAGGTATGTGAAACAAGAACATCTATCAATTTGAAAGCAACTTTCCGGCGTTCCCTGGACCTACAACTCTTCACAAGAACATCTAAAACTCAAAAAGAGCAAAAAAAGCATGTCTATTATTGCTAATATTTCGACAAGCCTCCCTATAGTCTACAGATAACAGCTGAGCAACAATCGAGCTAGATAAGAGGAAAACTTCGGCAACAATCGAGCCTGGATAAGAGGAAAATTTAAGCAACAATCGAGCCTGGATAAGAGGAAACCTAAGCAACAATCGAGCCTGGATAAGAGGAAAATTTAAGCAACAATCGAGCCTGGATAAGAGGAAACCTAAACAACAATCGAGCCTGGATAAGAGGAAACCTAAACAACAATCGAGCCTGGATAAGAGGAAAATTTAAGCAACAATCGAGCCTGGATAAGAGGAAAAC
>JAOBRC010214911.1:0-14961 GCA_027575255.1 Scolionema suvaense | reverse complement strand
AATGTTAAATTTCACTAAGAACTGAATACATATATGCAGCCGTTCAAAAGTTATCCAAAATTTTCGGAGGGGGAGGTAAATATACCTCCCCCCCCCCCCCTAAATAGGGTTAATATCCCAAAATGTTCGTAGTTGAGGAGCGTCGGATGTTTTCCCCTCCAAAACAATCCAGATGATGACTTCTGCGTATTCACGAAAACTAGGACGTATCAGCACATGCGAGATATTTTGTATCGAAGGTGAGGACTGGAATCTCCTTAGATGATGTTTACAGGACATTTACTAGACCATATCATTTTTTGTTCACAATGAGATTTTATTTGGAGCTACTCAGCTCTTAGGAAAACTTCCCGGCTCTTACTCTTGCTATTAGTTTTCATTTGGATTTTCCTCTCTGGTTTTCCGCTTTAATCTTGCACGTTGTCAGGGTTGTTTCGTCGTACTACATGCGCAAATAATGACCGGGCTTCATCCTATCAAAAGTGGTTGTCGATTTTGATATATTTGCATAATGTCCGTTGCTCGAAATAGCTATTTCTTTATTTTTATCTTTCTGTTTTTTTGTTGTTTTTATTGTTTTTGAGATGATCCCAAATGCTCATTCAGTTTTCCTCATCGTTATTTCTCCTAGCATAGGTTTTCCCTTAGTTTCTTTTTTTGTCCTTTCATTGACAAACGATAGTTACCCTGTAAAAGGGTGAGAGTGTCCCAGCACTCTTCAGAGGTTATATATCCTCCATATTCAACTCCTTGCATATTGCAGCGTAGTTCATGATTACCATCGTGTGTTGTTCATCCTTTTGTGTTTTGCTTGTTGTTGTTTCGACTTATTTTTTTCTATTTTTTAATTAATTTTATTTTTTGTAATCTTTATAGACATTTGCATTTAACTTATTTTGTATTTTTTTGTTTTGCACCATTTTTTTGACTCCCATTTTAGCGGAAGAGTCCTACAAAACAAGGTCTGTCCGTCCGTCCTTCTGTCCTTCCATCCGTCACCAGCGCATTTTCCCGGATAACCGATCGATGAATTTTTCTGAAATTTGGTGTGAAGGTGACAATCTGTAATTGACAAAAGGTGATGGAGCCGGAATTATCAAAAATATTTTTGTTTAGCTTACAGGTGGCAATTTATGCCCCAAAATGGCCCTTTTTAGGGTTTTTAAAAATATTTCAAAATCCGTTCATTACTCTTTTGTAATTTTTGGTGTGAAACTGCGGGGCCGTGGCAGTTATGCTGTGGACCATGTGTCATATCTGGGAAAACTCTCGTTCGTCTTGCAGGTAGCAATTTACATAGTCCAAAAATGGTGCTTTTAATGTTTTTTTGTAATATCTCCAAAACTACTTATCCGATTCTTGTCATTTTAGGTACGAATAATAAGGGTAACTCTGCGCATCCATATGCGATGTCTCCTGAGAATCTCGTTTGGCTTGCAGGTGGCAATTTACGCCCAAAAGTGGCGATTTTCAGTGTTTTTTCCAAATATGTCAAAGACTTTTCATCCGATTCTTGTCATTTTTTTATCTGAATACTAAAGGCAACTCTGCATATATTATGAACCATGTGCATTGTCTCCGGAAGATCTTGTTTGGCTTGCAGGTGGCAATTTACGCCCAAAACTGGCGATTTTCATGTTTTTCCCAAATATGTCGAAAACTGTTCATCCGATTATTAACTCGGCATATATTGTGAACCATTTGCATTGCCTCAGGGATATCTCGTTTGGTTTTCAGGTGGCAATATACATCCAGGAATTGTGGGTTTCCATGGCTATGTCCAAATATGTCAAAATTAATTCATAAGATTCTTGTCATTTTTGATGCAAATATTAGGGGCACCTCTGTCCATGTTATGAACAATACGCAATGTCTCGTGAGAATCTCATTTGGCATGCGGGTTGCAACTTACGTTCAAAAATGGCAATTTTCGTTGTTTTTTTTATCAAACACGGCATAAGTTGTTGATTCATTTTATGGCATTTTTTGTGTTATTCTTCGGATCAACTCTGCAGTTGTTAAGGTTAGGCTTGGGTGTGGTGATATACGTCCGAAAGCGGCTATTTTCAGTTTTTTTTCCAAAGATGTTGAAAGAGATTCTTCCTTTTTTTCCCCATTTTTTGAGTGGATCTTAGGGACGTCTTACTTTATGCTGTGATCCATGCCTTATGTATTCAAAATATGTTGTTCAGCATGCACGTTGCAATTTATACCAATATTGGCTATTTTCAAGGTTATTTCACAATATTTCTCGGACCCTTTATTGGTTCTTTGTTATTTGCAGTGTGAATCTTTTGGGTCATGTCTTATTTTTCTTTGATCGTACACAAGGATTCTCAATTAATTTTGCTGGAGTCCACTAATTATGTGACTTATCTTTTGTTGTTGTTGTTGTTGTTGCTGCTACTGTTGTTTGTTGTTGGTTGTATAGTAAACATGCTTGTTCCCATATCAAGGAGCTAATGACCGCTTGGGTAGGCTGAGTGTTGGGCGCCTGTAAAACATGTTTAAGGTCACAGCCGGAGTTCACAAGTTCCGGCAACCAGGTGGTCTTCCAAGTAAGCTCCTGTTTAGGTGAACAGGCGTGTTGTGTTTGGCTACCATGTTAAGTGCTCCTCGCTCTCCAT
Source organism: Scolionema suvaense (assembly GCA_027575255.1). NCBI lineage: Eukaryota > Metazoa > Cnidaria > Hydrozoa > Limnomedusae > Olindiidae > Scolionema > Scolionema suvaense. Next base: position 12,334 of record JAOBRC010214911.1, on the reverse strand, counting down.
ATATTATTTGTAGGTTATCGGTTAGTTATCTTTATCTGTCCTTGTCACCGACAGAGAGCATTAACCAAATAAAGGGATGGAGGTGTTTAGTCATCTTCCAGAGCACAATTGCTCTTCTTTCCACTGTATACTTTTGTAGCGATTCCCACATCAGATGTTGTGTATTCCTCTCATCCTATTAGTCTACGCCTTGAGCTGTTCGTATGTCTTCAGGTGGTCTATTCCGAATCAAAGGACCAAGACACAAGAGAGAGTACTCGCCAAAGTAGTTACCGCGTATTGCACGAGGGAAAACGTCTTTGCATCCTCTCAAATCGTATTTATTGCGATGGAAGTATCTCATTCATACGGGATGGAGAAGATCCATTTTTGGATTTAAATATCTCCTCTGCCAACACCTTCAGATGCCTATGGTGAAAAGAGACAGACCTATCCCTATCTAAGAGCTGTTTAAACGATGATTTATTGTCTCTATATGCAATTCGCAATGTTCGTTTGTGCAGTTTATTGACTTTCCTCTGAAACGTCCATGTAAGTCGACAGTATGTGAAGAAAGACTGTACCACAGCTTTGAAACGATTACGCAACTGAGTTTGAGTAACTTTACCCGAAAAGCATGCTAGTGCATTGATCTCTCCAGCAACTTTTCTAATTATTTCAGAGATATGCTTGTTAAACCTATTTCAGCTCCCAGCAGTTTTTCACATTTGCTAGTATCTATTAATTCGTTACCGTCATGTATGCCGGGGTTATGTTCAGCATTCAATTTCTGAAACTTCTATATATTTCTGAAGGGAATCAGCAACATTACATAACTTCATTTCACATGCGTACAAGGTGGTATCATCAGCGTACTTGCATACATTCGTCCATTCTGTAAACCAAAATAAATCATTGATGTAAATATCAAAAAAGAAGTGGCCCCATAAACTGAGCCTTGAAGAACGCCATCTAGCAATTCTTTCCACGAGCCAAAAGATGCATTGATCTTAGTTCTGTGCCATCTGTTTTCAAGATTGTAGGGCAACTATCGACGTTTAAAAGGGTCCGGCCGCAAATCGTCCTCATAATATTTTGCTTAATCCTTGCGATTGCTTTCTTTACCATAGATCAAGATATGTGATAGTCTGAAAACAAAATCAAAGTGCAGCCAGCTTACCTTGTTAAACAGAAGCGTCTCAGTCAGATAGATGGCGAAGAGTGATTGAAAGTAGTTGAACGCCAGTCTGGAATACACGTAGGCAAAACCAACCTGGAGGGACAGATAGTGCTTTTCATGATTTCCTGTAGTACTTTATTCGGAAAAAGTTTCCCAAGAGAAACTTTGGCAAAGTCAAAAACCCGCAAATGTTTTGAATAAACTTTTGCGATTCGGCAAGTTTAAAAAATTAGCGAAATAAACTATTGCAAAAAGAAAAAATGTTGCATATATTAAATTTATATTGCTATAGATATCTCCCAAAAATTGAATCTTGGACTTGATTAACTTTGGCGAAATCGTGTTTGAAAAAATGTCGTGAGATAACCTTTGCAGCGCAAAAGTTTCTGAACATTTTCTGTAATTTTCCTCGAAACAGGCCAAAACTACCGAAACTCGCGAAAGTTTCTCTCGCGCAAGTTTCACGTTTCTCCGAATAAAGTAGTCATAGCGCGAACAAGTGAAATTTGTCAATCCTTACCCATGCCTCTTGTCTAAAGCAGATAATTCTACGCCGAATTGCATTTAGTTTGTTACCCCAGAGTAGATCAGAAGTTTCAAAAGATCGAAAAAGCACAAACTTTGATAAAATCTTCAAGAACAAACAGAAAACTCTGAATTTCATGTTCTGTATTTCTTTTTTCTCTACAAATCGATTTCAACCAGTACTCTGGCCATCATCAGTGCAAAGTGTACTAGGACATAACTTAAAAGTCATAAAAGCTAAAGGCGCGGACTTAAGTAATGCCTCATCTTATGTTCTTTTGTACACGCGTTCAGAATAGCCCCTGTCTTGTGTCTGTAACGGACTTTTTCATTTTATCCGCTTATTAGGTGTTAGTATAGTGTGTAGTGGCTGATGGACATAAATGAATTTGATTTGTACATATCGCAACACAATTTAATTGAGCAATTATCAATGTGACCATTTTCGTCTTTGTTTGTTTTGTTTTTTTTTCGTTTTGTTTTTGTTTTGTTTTTTTCTCATTTTTTTTTCTTTATTTCGAACATAAGTAATTAACATAACATATATTCTTAATTGGATTGTTTGGGATATTTATTTCTACTTTTTCTTCTCTCTTTGTTTGTTGTTTGTACGAAATTATTTGTTGGTCATCTAGGTAGGGCTGAGTGTTGGGAACCTGTAAAGTATGCTTAAAGCCACAGCCAGAGTCTCAAGTGCTGTCGCCTAGTTAATCATGTATATTGTATATCTGAACGGTAGTTTTCTGCTTTTGGTTTGGTTGGTTGCACTCTGTCTACGTCATCGACAGATTTTTCACCCTGTAAAAAGGGTGCTTTGACTCACTCTAAACTTCAGGTTATGTTGCTCACGATATATGTCGTGTCATGTGTTCATCCAGACATGTAGACTCTCTCTGTTTTATGATTGAAAAAATGGTTTTGGGTCTAGGAATGAAGATAGGCTACCGGCTCATTATATTGACTAGCTAAAGTATTAATTAGAAGTGTAGACAGCATCTTACTGTGTAGAGTAAGAAATAACAACAGACCTGTAGTGGACAACAGGTACCAATATGTTTCGGTATCAATATAGCAATATCTAGACCAAGTTCATTTTGAATTATCGCAAGTTACTATCAGTGTTTGTTCGTGTATGGTGTGTCCTGCTTCATTGGTCTGTTTGTTTGTTTATTTGGTTGTTCAATGCGAAGTTGCACCCTGTATGTGCGTAGCTGTTTTATCGGGCTGTATTTTTACTTTTTCGTGTTCCAGTCCCTCAAGTTTTTCGCATTTATTAACATCTTTATTCGTTTCGTTAGACGCATTGGAAAAAAGGTTCATGCACATTGTCCATGTTTAAAGCCTTAAGCACGTTTTAAAGCTATAAGCATTGCGGTTTAGCAAGCAGTGTTGTAAAAACGGATTTTAGTGGCATTATCCGCTCACTAACTTCTAAACACGTTTCTCAGATGAAAGTACTTGTCCCAATGTACAATCTAATGCACAAATGGTCTTCTAGATTCCTGGCTGATGCAAATTAACACATACTACGAACAAACCGTATAAAGCCTTTTGCACTTTAACCAATCTTTCCACGATTTCATTTCGACAACTTGAGTATTGTCAACAGATGGCGTTGATTGTTTAACCTCGTTTGCGGTTGTGTCATTGTCTTCTTTCTCACAAGCAACATTTTCCTCTTCGAATCCATAGTTAAATTGAGCTAAAAAGGAATGATTCGACCACGATTAAGTAAGATCTGACAATATTGGTTTTTGATTCAAGATCCAAGAGACTCTGTTAAAAACAATGAAGGCAGAATAATTGCCACAATAAACTGTAAGGTTATTCAGCGTCTAACCAAAAACGTATACGATTTGCAGCGATCTCTTCGACTACGTGTTTTGGCCTGGTTCATGCTTGGGCGGATGGTGTCAGAAGACTTGGCTGGTGTCTTACAAGAGTTAGGCGATGCTTACTCCAGGGCCTGCACCAGGTCGCAACCACCAGTCGAATTTATCATCTTTCCTGGTGGTGAGTCCTCATGGACTGAACCGCCTCTCAGATTTTTGTGGAGCTGGTCTCCGTTCTATCATCATCATAATTGATGAGTTGTTCAGTTCCAACGGACTGTTATATCTTCACGTTGGAGTATCGAGTAATCGAGCCATTCCAATTGTTTTAATTTTCCAACCTGCCCCATCTCATTTTTCTCGTTTGCATCTCGCCCCTTTGTCTATAGTACGATTCTTTGGACTGCTTTTGGGTATTATTGCTGAAAATAGCGACCTGCACCGAATTTGATTTGAAAAGTAATTGAAGGAAAATGTGGTTAATCTGCATTAATCAATAACTATCAAATCGCTAAAGACTCGCAAAACTCTTTTTACATTGGGCTGACTAACCAGCAGATTAAGACATAAAAAAGGCTTCGGCATGTAACTGGATGATATTAAACCCAAGTGGAAACCGAAATTTAAAGGAACAGTGCCTCAAAATTTTTTATTTCACGATTAATACTAGTTCAGTGTGGTCAAAGTATGGCCAACGTTAAAAATTAGCGTAGAAATTTGGAAGATATCGATTTTTTTCGATTTTTTCTTTCCATTGTTTTGTCGGTGCACCGACAAAAGCTCTCGGTTTAGCGAATACGCCTCAATATTCAATTGACGAAGTTAAGCTGACAAATTATTACACTTAACTGTCAATGTTTGACTTCAGTAATTATGCACTATTAGCTTGAACTAATTACTTCAGCAAGCCATTACTTTTCTCACTCAACGCAGTGAATATATTCCTTTTGTCACTGTTGAGAATAATTTTACCACGACTATGAATTGTAGAAAGATTTATGTCATACCGAGAGCAATTTCTGTACTCAATGAGTAAAACTTTGAAGCCTCCTAAGTCTGCAAAAGTAATCTTTTGTATTTTTAAAGTACCTTATCCCGGTTTGAGAGACCTTTTTCTGTGGAAAATGGCCATAACGATTTTTGAGGCATAGTTCCGTTAAGGCTGCATGAAACAAATTCTATTAAAGCATCAATCTAACAACTCTTGGTCAAAGTCAATGATGTAGTTGTAATTAAGACGTTTGTTTTTGTTTGTTTTTTTTTTCCTTGTTTAGCTTTTTTTGTCGTTCTTTTTGTTTTGTTTTGTTTTGTTTTTTTTTGTTTGTTTCTTTTCTACATCGTGCGCATCGCTGTTTGTTGTTTCTTGTGTTCAGCTGTTTCTTTGTGAGTGCACCTGTGTAAGGCTTGGCGTTGGTACCACAAAGCATGCTTAAAGCTACTTCCAGATTCGCAAGTTCTGGTACACGGGTGCCCTTCTTGTTGTTGTGTTGTTCATGTTGACGTTTTGTCAACTTTCCCGCAATGTTTTTTTTTATTTTTGTGCATTCTTGTTTCGTGCATACTGTCCTGATATTGACAGAGCCATTCTCCCTGTTAAAAGGTGAGGGCAGTCGCGTAAGTTGCTGTTCTCCAGGGTGTTGTCACCTTTTCTCACTCTCTCATTGGCTTTTGCTCAGTTTCGCAATATGCTCGCATGTTGTTATTTCTTCTCTTATAATTAAAAATATAAAAGAAAAAATTCGATGGAGTCTCACAGGCAGTCCTACTTAAAAATCCGTACTACAGGGTTGCCACAAAACGTGGAAAACCTGGAAAACCTGGAAAAAATGATGTTTTTGGAAAAAATCAGGGAAAACCTGGAAAAGTAAGGGAAAAATGTTTGAAAATGACCCAAGTCAGGGAAAAGTCAGGGAAAACGTTTTCAACATGACTTTATTTTTTTATTTGCTAAAAATGTATCACACTGTATCATTTTAGTCCTGTAGAATATTACTTGAGGCTTGTTCTTTATGTGATGTAAAGTACTGATTCACACAATCATGATACATAACTTTTGTATTGTCATGGCTCCCTTGTCATATTTACCTTTTCCTTGATATTACTGAATGCTGGCTGCATTCTCGAAACATGTTTCTTGTTTCTTGCTTTGTTTTTTGGACATTTTTTGACAGTCTTTGTTGATATTCAATGTGTTCTCTGTTGGAAAAATTGACATGCAACTGTTTTAAATTGACATGTCATTGTTTTAACCTTAAACTCCGCAATGTCTGAAAAAATGACCTGGTATTTTTTGTCATTTTTGCTAAGTTTGAAATGCCATAACTTCTGAACGTATCCAGTAACCGGAACGCCAAAAGAGGTCGTTCGGGCTCAAAGGGTTAATGGCATGGTCGCTAGTACTGTTTGTTTTGGTACCTCAAAATTATGTTGCAAAGTGATGTGAAACTGAAGTTTGCATTGCAGAGGCTGTCTGTCCAGTCGTGATGCCTTTAACTGTGTGGAAGAGATTCTGATGATGTTTTTGTGTCAAAATGAAAGTACCTTACTGCAAAATTTGTATATTTAAATTAGAAAATGATATGAATGATGCCTGTTCCTGCATATTTTCACTGTTGGTATTTCTTTTATTGGTATCTTAGTATTTCCGATTGACTTAAGCATTATTTATCTTCTTTCAGTCATTATTTTGCATTCCATTTCATTGTTTATTGGGTTGCATGTTTGCTTAGTGTTATAACAAATATAGATTCTGCAATAATGGAAACGTTTCAAGAAAGAGTTTCTTAGTTGTGTCAGACTTGAAGATTGAATGTCTACAGTGCTATTTATCAAGTCAGCTGCATCTTGCTATACTTCATGTTACAATTTATTCTTGTTGCGCTTCATGTCGTATTTCATTCTTCTTTCATTTCATGTCGCACTTAATTCTTGTTGCACTTCATGTTATAATCGACTCTTGTTATACTTTATGTTATAGTTGACTCTTGTTACACTTGATGTTATGATTGACTCTTGTTACACTTAATGTTATAATTAATTCTTGCTGCACTTCATGTTATAATTGATTCTTCCTTCACTTCATGTCATAATTGGCTCTTGTTACACTTTATGTTATAATTGATTCATGTTACACTTAATGTTATAATTGATTCTTGTTGCACTTCATGTTATATTTGATTCTTGCTGCACTATATGTTCTAATTGATTCTCTGCACTTCATGATATAATTCATTCTTGCTGCGCTTCATGTTATTTAAACAACACAGTTTATGAAGAAACTTTTTAGTGGACAGACAAAATAGGTCCATTTTTAGAGAAACTCAGATGCGGAATAAGTGTTTCACAGAAATCAGAGGAAACATAGACAAATTCTAAGGAAGTCAGGAAATAGTTGCATTTCATTGTTGTACTAAAGCTTCTGCAGCTTTATTTAACTCTTTGCTGACACTGCGTAAAATTTTACAGTTTCCTAGCCTGTTCGTGGAAGCCTTCAAAGGACACTCATATGGCCAGGGAATTTTGTTGCTTGGTCAGGGGAAAGTCAGGGAAAAGTCAGGGAATTTTGTTTTCAATTTCCTGTGGCAACCCTGTACTACACACACAAGCAAGATGTTCACAGGCAGTTAAGTACTATCCGATATGTCCAGTTTCACTCTGGAGGACATTAACTGTATTGCCTAGAACTATTGTACCCTCACGTACCTAAAATTTTCTTTCCTTCCAAAGTCCGGCTTTACAATAATCTCAAACGTTGGTGTATTGTACCGGTTTATTCGTGCTGGCTGTAAGTCCAGCTTTATCAGATGAGCCTCAGGATCACTTGGGCGAAGGCAAGAACTCGACTGTTTTCAAACATGTGGACCAAGGTACTACAACATCGTGATTGTCGTTATTTTTCTGTTGCAGATTCTTTTTCTGCCGACTTCCAAAGCAAACTAAATTAAGCAATGCATTCAAAGTTGTAAAATCAATTTTGAATTGACAATAAAATTGGTTATTTCAATTTTAGTTTGACTACTGTATTTGCATTGCAGCTTAGATTGCTCCATATTCTTCTTGCCTTCCCATTTTTTTCCTGTTTGCTATTTGGCTCTTGTTCATTCCTTGTTTACGTATTTACCTTTGTTGTATTGTTCCTTAAATTTTGTTGATTAAGATTATATGTAGTTTAATCTTCATAATTGGTCAAAGTTTAATCATAAATGTTATGGAAGTTGCTCACTCCTGTCACGCCGTATATTACAACACTTGATGTTAACATTATTGTTTTGTGTTATTTGGAATGGGGAGCTCCAAAAAAAAGTTTGAGTGTCTATACTACCGTCTAAGATGGAAGTCACGTGGCCCAAATATAGTCAGCTAGTATCATTGGCTGTCGCGTAGCTACGGTGAATTCTTTCCATACCTCATGGCTCTGAATCACAAACAAATGCTGCTCTGGAGTTTGAGCGTCTAATGATGCCTCATTTTTTGCATAAATAACTGTATTGATCTATCCATTCGGCCAGCTTTGGTGCCTAGATCGCAACATCTAGCATTGCAGTAGCACAACAGTATCTATTCTTATCAATACAAATAGCCCTTGTGATAATAGAGGAGAATTACCATTGGCATGAATTGCCTTACTCGTGAGAAGATGATGTAATCTACTGTACATTATTACGTTACGCTGCATGTTTTCTGCGAAACATATTTGCACAATCTATTGGAGTCTTCATTTTGATGCGGTTCATTTTATGGTAAAGTAAAGACTTTTTTGTTTTTAGCACTCGTGATGCACCTGAAAGGAATACTAATGGGATTAAATTTCGCAGGAATTAAAATTTCGCGGATGAGTGACTTCCTAATTTTTCGCGGGGATTGAATTTCACGGATCAGAGAAGAAATTATAATTTTTAAAAAGGGGCGAAACCTTACAAAAAGTACTTCAACATACCAGGTACTTCAACATACCTGCATCTACTCATGCTAAACGTGCTCGGAAGATTCTATCAAGTGAGAACTCCACGTTGCTTTTAGCAACAGATACGAAAAAATACAGTCGGAATGTGTTCTTTGCCATCAAACCTGGGAATGAATTTGATCTTTTTCGGGCATCTCTTGTGGCCCATGAACTAACCTGCTCGCGAACTTTGTTTTCGCAGAAAGTTTTGTACAAACTAAGCTACGCGTAAGCCATATACTTGCTACTTCTAATATTTTCAGCGAGAGCAGTACTTTCTAGAAGCAAAGAAAATGGCTAGGGATTATCATTGCAAGATGCAAACAAATGGGAGAAGCTCGGCAAACATGCAGAGAACTTCATTTTTCGGTGAACTTAATAAACCGTGTATTAAACAACTTTCTTTCGGAAAATCTTTACGTAAAGCTAAAGGATAATACCACAGGCGTGCGGTAGTTGCGACAAACTACTCCAATGGGGTGAGATCTATGCACGCCAAGGCAAAATGTTACCACCACGAGGTGTGCGTAACATCGCACCTCTGGCAGAGAGAAGGCGTGTGTGGGCGCGTGCGAGTGCAATCGCACGCCTTTCCCGTCGAGCCCTGATGTGACATTATTCTTCATTGAACTTCATGTTATTGATTCGTTACCTTGATGTTCTTCATGTGATATTGATTCCTTACGTTCATGTGAAATTCCTCGTTTCCCGAAGCACTTTTTATACGCTTAATTCCAGATATCAATGACAGGTATCTAGCACATTTTAAAAACGTAAATTTACGGAGATAAAGCGCGCTCAACGGAAACAAACGAAGCCCTACAGCAAGCTAATGAATCAATAAAAAAGGCAAGCAGTACACTATACGTCTAATGTTTTGACAAATGTACCAATGCAAGTAACTAAACAAAGTACGAAAATGGCGATTATCAGCATTTTACAAATATTATATAATCCAGGAGTAATTCTGCACATTTTCATTTGAGAGACTGTTATCTGCAGCTGTAAATTTATAAGGTTGGCTTGCATTGATGTTATCACAGATACTGAAAGTTAGCCTTTAATCAACATTTGAAAGTTAAAAGAATTGTTATTTACCAAAGATTTTCTCAAATAATGGCCTGCAATTTTAGTCTCGAAACCTATGTGGTAACGTCTGTGCTGTCGAGTTATGTAGTCTATGCAGATGGCTGGGAATAGTTACCGCCTGGTAATGTGTCCTATATATGCTTTTTATTATTTTTTTGAATCATCACTATCGTTGAACAATGTCTTCTAAAGTGAAGTGGTGCATGGAAATTGCATTGGTATGGATTCTTTGGTTTGTTTCCACTCCATGCTTCGCCATTATTGATTACCATTATGTAAGACACTGACAAGTATTAACTCGCCAACAATATTTTCACCTGGAAAAGGCCGGAGTGACCTTGAAAATCATCAAAAAATGTACTAAAAACTGTACTGAAAAACATCCAGAAAATGGAGGAAAAAACCTTGAAAACCTTCAAATTGGGAAAAAATATTTGGCATACACTCTGTACGAAGTTTTCGCGAATTGCGTTACTCCGTGGATAAGCTGATGAAAACTTGAGAATGATTACAGGCTTCTAGCAGTTCTGCATTCCCTGCGATTCGTTCATTTGTGCCAGAATTCCTGTATTTCCGGCAAAATCCTACAATTTACTCTGAAAATGGCCAAATGTCCTGCATTTTCCTGCATTGTTTTCGGTTTTTGAAACCAATTTAAAACGCAAGAAAAGGTAAAAAATAAAGTGAAAAAGGAGAAAGGAAAATACAGGATTTTTTTTTTGGTTTTGGCTGCAAAAAGCCTTTTTGCAAAATATGTTTTGACAATGTTTTGCATTATTCGAATATACTTTAACGATAGAGAAGCGTTGCATAGTACGTAAATATATGTTCGCCCATAAAAGCCTGCGTACGCCCATAAAAGCCAATTTGATTTGAAACCACTGTAACGTTATCCTTCGTGACCCTTATGTAAGTAAGCCTACAATTTCAACAAAGTCCTGCATTCTCCTGTATTTTTTGTAAAACGTTTTGCGTTTTCCAGCTCCTGTAAACTCCTGCATTAAGCTGGACAGCCTGCTATCAGTGTTTGCAATTTCCATGTGTGAGGTGAGGTTTATGCATTTATTTGCCTTTGAACTATATATGGACAGTAGCACGAAATATCGTGATGCGTTAACCTGAGAACAGCATTGCAGAGGACGGTCCAATGGTGCTAAGGGGGATATATCGCCATCTACTTTTGATATTGACGACAATATGTGCTGACGTAAGCAAGGTATTTGTCTCATTGATGAATCATCACACTTTTCTAGCTGCTTTTTGATTGTAGGCTGTACTATTCAGTGACTTTGCTTTTGCACTTACATTCTCGTTCAATGCAATGGTTAAAACAAATAGGCCTTATTCGCGATGACCTTTACATTTTATGCGTATAGCTTGTTTGCTTTTGGAGGTACGCGAGTATTGTGAGAGCTAATTAGTCAAATCATGCAGTTTTCCTATGATAAATTATGACGGGGAAAAATAGTCAATCATAATTTCTTGAAAGTACTATGCCTATGCTATTGAACAATCGCAGAACCAGGAAAGGAAACCTGCTCTCTGTATTATCCCGGGGTAAAGTTAACTTAAGGATACTGGCAGTGCCGCAAGTGCTGCCCTCCAGGGATTGCTTTTCACCAGTCAGCTCTTGTTTCCTGAAAGGGACATTGATGAGATCTTTGATCCATTAGTAGGAGTGTCTACTCCTAGTGGTTGCACAAGTGCGAGCGGGACAGTCCTCTTGATGGCGGCGAGTTGGTGTTCTGTGCGTCACCGTAGATAGCCCGGGTTCGACTCCCACTGTGGGAAGCGTTTTGGGCTGTGAGGCATGACATCAATGCTTGACACGCCACTTTACGTCAAATGGAAGTGACTCCATTGCATAGTTTGTAAAAATACAATAAAATCATAGATAAGACGATTATATTTGCAAAATATGGAGGCTTCCTTTTGCATATGGCTAGCACCGGGAATCAACTTTATGGGAAACCGACCCTCATGATGTGACCATCACATATTCCCAGAAAAGCAATGAAAACTCTCTTCTGTGTCCGCTAGTAAAACAGCTGCCAAGAGTCAGAAGAACTCCTTCCGTTGCACATGTTCGTGCAGGCTTTACCAATAAGGGTAACTCATGATACGTCAGTGCCATCTTGCAGGCCCTCAGCGTAACAGGTTCGTTGAGTTTTCACTTGGCATCTCAAACACTGTCCTTGTCTCCTCTCGCGAAGTCTATTGTTGGCAACCTGTCCGTGATAAATAAGGCAAGTGCTCCAATCGATCCAAGTAACTTCTTAACTGCTCTTGCTCAATCGTACGATACAGCACGAGCCACAACTTTCAATTTTAGGGCACAACAAGATGTGGCAGAAATGTTACAAGTCGTGTTAGACGACTTGACTGGCTCGTCTTCAACAGTTAAGGACATCCTTAGTTCCACCATTCACATATCCATCTCGTGTGATGCCTGTTTGACGTCCACCACCTCAGAAGAACAGTGGGATGACCTTCCTGTTCCTGTGTGTCATAGTGTCTCCTTGTCGCTGGACCGTTTTTTGCAACCGGAGAGCCTAGTGGGTGTCAATGCATGGTTTTGCGCCCTGTGAAGTGCAATCGTACAAGCACTAGGCAAGTGTCCTTCAGTGTGGTTGGCAAAGCCATTATCATTCATCTGAAGCGATACCAGGCTGAGGCAGGTGTTGTGCGTAAAGACACTAGAGTAGTGTCGTGCCTATCGGCTGGAAGCCCAAATCTAGACCTACCAGTAGTGGTTGATGAACATGTATCCTTCAGGCGATCATTCCG
>JAOBRC010214800.1:0-14962 GCA_027575255.1 Scolionema suvaense | reverse complement strand
CCTCTTCAATCGGTCCCAGACTTCCACAATCCATAGGGTAATTTACTGACCATCTCTTACTGGAGAAAGGTGTATTAAAATAGCCAGGGGAATCATAGCAGTCATTATTTGTCATTATGAAGTCGCTACCAAATTCACATAATGAAGTAGTCTTCCTTCAGGATTTCATGTGTTGTATCTTTGAAATTCATTTTTACACTGTTGGGAGTATGGCATTTCAGAATCCAATAGAATTGGTGCTACAAAAATCCATCGTTTTTGTGGTTTGTTTTTAAAGTACTAACTACATTCCCTTGTGCAGGTAATCTGAAATCGCTACTGCATTAGCAACATGGATACTTAGAATATTATAGTGAACAGAGCTCAGTAAATAAATGCATTACATTTCTACAGCCTTCATATCTTTTGCTAGTGGGATGTAGAAAGTTTTCGCATTTTTTTTTTTTTATTGTGTCTGCATGATGGCTGGGGTTGTCAGGCTTCCTGGATTCAATGAAATTAACTTAGCAACGTTTGCTTCTTTTTTGTATTATTACACCAATGATGTAGAAGTCACACCTTTTGTTGGCTGCTATCAGGAATCAGCCATTTGAGATCAGTATGTGGATCATGTGATGTATTCACAGTTGGAAGAAAATTCTTTTCCCTTGCACAACCAAAACTTATTATCCTATTTTTAATTCATGCAACTGAATATGATAATGGTTTCCCTTCTTATGTATGATTGCCAATATGAGTAGCATTGAATCAGGTTCTATCATTGAATCATAGAAACTGAAAGTGTAATTCATAGGAATTCAAAGGAATTAGGGAAGTTTATTCAGTGTTGGCAACTTACTTGTCTTTATGACTGATGATTAGTCATTTAGAACCTCCCACAGAAAGGAAACGATTAAAGGAAAACACTGGTCAAAATGAAATTGTTGGCAGCGACAGCTACCTCAGTAGAACATGGCAGTAGTTTCATGAAATGATCTGGTGTGCATCCAAGGATATACATTTAAAATAAAGCCTTGTAATTATGATTCTGTCCATTATGTTAATTATGTATGATGAGTCCCCATAGGCATAGGAATTTTGAAGATCAGATGAAATAGGGTTAGAATGTCATCAAATGATGCGTTGTGTTTCATCTTCCTATCAGGCTGTACATAAATCTTCTACCTGTGGTAAACAATGCTGGCAAAAAGTGCTCATGAAACTTCTTCCAATTGTAGCCGTGCTGTGCCGTAACTACTAAGCCTCCCCTGGACAATTTGCAATAAGACCTGACTTTCAAGTTAGGGGGTGGTTAAACAAATTTTTATGATGTGACCAGAACATGTTTTGCCATTACCTCTATCAGGTTCTTGAGTCAGAACTTTCGTTCGTTTGTTGCTGAGAAAGAGTTAAATGCTTGGCCGATGCACAGATGTTATTAATTTCAACTGCGAATCATGATTTTCTTTGCATGCTTGTTTCTGCATGTTGATGGTTTAATTGAGTGATACACAAGAAGTTTGCTTGAATGCTTTTCGGTATGCATTTCAATGTTGAGTTTAGTGATCAAGACAAGAATATTGCTTTGGTTTAGCAGGTTTGAAATATCCGTGATTATAAAGCCTCATCCACCATTGCAATAGCTCCCTTTAAAATAAGCTCACTCTGGGTATAGCTAGCATATTATGTTGTCATTGGTGTGCACGTTTTTATAGTGGACTCATATGATGTTCCAGACCCTATTCAAAGTTGCCTTCAATACTTCATTCTGTCCTGCATAATTTTTGTATTTTTTTCTAGGAATGGTAGATGTTGGCTCCGTCCCGACAAGAAGGCTTTGGATCATGATTTTCCTGAAAAAATTCCTATAACCCTTTATTTTGGAGTGAGGTGAGTACTACTTTTACTTCTCATCAGCAATACTTTTGACATCTGCTTTGATGTCTTATTCTTACTATGAAGAGAATAGTTGCTGTTTTCGTTTCCCTTCATTTGTTGCACAGGTGGCTTGTTGATGTTTTCTATCTCTTGTTTTCAGATTCTTCGTGCATAGCATCACTGTGCTGAAGGAAACGAAAACAATAGAATTGTTTTATTTGCAAGCCCGAAGACTTATATACAAGGTGAGGCCTTCTTATGATTCAGGCATGTCTTCAGTTTTCACTAATAGTTTGTTTTTTGTCAGTTATGTCATGCCCTATTGTGAGAAATTGCTTGGATAGAGAAATGTTGCTGGATGCATTTACCAGACTATGCTGATGGCAACTCTCCAATGCAACTTTTTCCTTGAAGTTTGGGTCACATTCCTGCTAGAAACTGTGCACTCTCCTTCCAGATTTTAAACAAGTTTCTGCCTCTTTCACATATGCAGGGTTCAAAAATAAGAAAAATTTTACTGGGTCCAGTCGGGCCTGCACATAGTCATCTGATCGAGCTCGGCGTGATTTGGCCAGGTCTGACAACATGTTAGTTTTCTATGCGCTAAAAGCAAATATTAATCTCTCATACGAATTCCCATAAGTGATATTGATGACCTCCCCAAACAATCATGAAAATCCTTCACACATGAACAGCGTGTGCGAACCTGCCGTATCCCACCCTGCTACATTCTAATGTTGCTACTGCTCTATCATTTTGTTTTCATTCAAAAATTGTGGTGGATGCAAAAGCAAGCATTGAGAACATGTAGAGACGTTTCCTGGCAAATATTACCTGGTCGAGTCAAATGAGCACTTCCGGTTTTTATCAAGTCCAACGAGCAATGCATTGGGTCCCCGGCCGTCAGACATGCAAATTTCAACCCTGATATGGTTAATTTAGGCCCATGCTGTGTCATCATGCTGTAATGTATCCTTGGCTAGTTCAAAAATTAGCATCTCTTTCTTAAGAAATTCTTAATAGACAGAACACAAACAATTGACATTTCGACATTATTCCAATATCATGATCACAAAATGAACTGTTATCACTTCAACCAGGGATATAGACAGTGCCTAGAACTCGCTTAGTTCATAGCCTTATCAGAGAAGGCAGACTCCGAGTTGAACCAGCAATGCATAGCGAGTAACAGTATAAAACAGGAGCTCTGGGAGTAATAATGCAGTAATAATGTCTGGTAGATCAGGATTTTGTAGTCTGATAGGTCCCCAGTATTTCTGGCCTGCTCACAGACTCTGCTCGGCATTCTACCTTCTCTCGGACAAGTTAGTGGATGAATGCAGATTGCTTGTCTGGGAACCAGCAGCAGTATTTCCTGTTTCCTCCCTGTCAGTTACCTAATGATGTTGTGTGATGCAGTTCTCTTGCTTTGCTCTGTAGTTTTCGCGGTGTTCACTTATTTGCCAAAAATTTCAAAGAGAGGAGTTGTAGTTGACTGAATTTTTTATTTGATATGGAGTTAAACCAAAAACGGAGTCAAGTTTAAGTAAGAAGATGAAGTTTGCTCTTTTTCTTGGTTCCCCCCCAGACCTTGTAATTAAAAGCCAATTTTTAAATGTTACTAGGCTGTGTTGCATTGACGGGTTGAATATGTTATGCAGATTGACTTCTTTTGAGCATTTTTTTATGATTTACAGAACATGCTATTGATATTTGCATCCTTTCAGAGGTCATCTAAACTGTGTTCTGGCCAGGGGGACGGTGCCCACCTAAGAGGATTGCCTGAAATTCCATGGCTTTTGATATATGTGTGTATTATGTGATTATCTATATACTTTCTTATCAGGGTGAAATAGAATGCGACAGTGAGACTGTATTCCTCTTGGCAGCGTATGTGTTGCAGGTATGAGTTTTATCAACCTTGGTGTGTCTTCATTGATGGCAACTGAGAGAAAGTGTTCATTAGTTTCTATTGATAATATGTGTGTTACATAGCATTGAAAATGGTAGCTTTTGTGTTTAAAAGAAAGATTTTTGTTATGTGCTTATTTTGTTGCAGATTAAGATGTAGAGTTAATCAGGTGTGACTAAAAGCACTTGATTGTATTTTATGCTCACCGCTCACTTATATCTCTGGCCCAGAAATAAACTCTAAATTCTGTTTCAAGTGCCTGCACTGTTGTTCATGCAGATGCCAGAGGTTTTTCTGTAAGTTGCACAGTTGGAGCATTTTAAAAGTTTGTGAGATTTTGTTTATTCAAGTGAAAAATATTGCTCATTGATTTTTGTTATTGGGGCCATCAGCTCTCATGTTTTTTTATAATGTCCTCACAAAAATCTATCTGCCTAGTTGGCCTGATCATCTACATCGATATGATCAGAACTGTAAACTTCTGTTGTTAGTTGCATTTTATTAAGTTGTTATTATTCTAGCCAGTTCTGCTGAACAATGAGACAGTTACCATGGCATTAGTTTTGATTTGGGAGGCATCACATAATCGAATTCATTATATTATTTTTTGCTTGTAAGTAGTCATGCGATACTGTATCTAATGTCATTTTTTCTCATGTAGGCAACACATGGAGATTTTGTCAGGTAAGAATATTTCTTGATTTTTGGGTATGGTAGAACAAGCTGCTGTCTATCTATTGCAAGCAATGCTTCATTTAACTCAAAGCAAAGCGCTTGCCAAGATTTTTCCCTAGTTTGCCCAACAAATCTTTTTTGGCTTCAGCCTCAGCGTTGCTTAGTATTTTTTGTGTTTCAGCCTTGAATGTTGCTTAGGTGTTGCTTAGGTGTTGCATGATTCTGGAAATCTTCGTATTGTTTCACTATGAAACTTTTCAATATAGCTTTTAAGTCCTGTTTATTGATTGTATTGTATGTGCTCTCAGTTGATAACATGTTTGTTTCCTTTGGTACCATTTGTAAAAAAGACATATGAAAATCTTGGACTGGACGACAGAATCTCGGGCTCAGGGTGCTTAGCACTTGCGTAGATAAAAAAAAGTGTGTAGAATCTATTCTTTTCTGGAGACACATACAAGTGATGTAACAATGAGGTCAAATATAAAAGCATTTTTATTTGTCAAGATTTGCTTCAAGTAAGTTGACCTCGTCATACACACTGAAAGGGCACTTTTTGATGCAATCAAGCAATATATTAGCACGTGTTCTTAGAAATTTTGTCATAAATCTGCCCTCTCCTCTCCATTCCTAGTGCACCCCTTTTATTTGTGCTAATTAGCCCTGTTGTCTGTTTCAAAGCTGAAGAAGAATAACATGCTATGTATTGTTTAGAATTACTTAACAGAGTCTTATTTAGTAGCATGACCTACGAAGGATAGTAGTGAAGTTACTATATGTCAATGAGAGAAAAATGAAAACTTCCCGTGGTACTTACTGTCAGGCTGTAGAATTATGCTACTGCCCATGTAGAAAATCAGCTCCTGAATACCAGGTAGGATACTGTATAACATCGTCAAACTTTCTTGTAGCGATGCTATTGCCCTGTCTGACTTGAAGAATGTGGAAGTCATTCCAGTTGAAACATTTCAAGAACACCCATCATTGGCATACTGGTACGTCGTTCATATTGGAGAATCAATGCTATAAATTTATAATTCCTTTGATGAAGTGCATGCCTTTTTGATATTTTTATAGCGGATGTGTACATCAACCAGGTAATACTCATGAGTCAATCTTCACTTTGCCATCTTTATCCGTCTCCTGTTCGTGTTATGTTCGCCATTGCCTTTTGTCTCTTCTTTTTGACAAGTTTGTGGCAAGGAAACAGTGTTTACAGGAGGTCGAACAGAAAACATTTTGAAAAAATCTGTTGTTACATAGTCATCAGGGGCTAGCTGCGTTGAAGGCATCTGCAAACGGTTATCAGACGGCACATTTTCTATGCCTCGATAGAAAGGGAAGAGTTAAGATCTGTCATGTGGCCATCGCAGGGGAGCGGGTTGAATTCTCGCTCTAGACAACCCTGCTGGCGAAAATTACAAATTTGTGTGAATTTCTGTTACATGAGGGTTAAGAACATATTTTCAGAATTTTAAAGACGAATTTCGGTTCATTTTGATAACATTTATCAGAAAGGGGTACTATCTGGTGCCTTTTTTTAACGGCTAATCTGCAAAACGAAAAAGAGTATTTACTATCTATAAAAGTATGATTTTGAGCAGATGCTAAAGGTAATGAAAGAATTCATTAATCAACTTCTCTTTTCCAACCTTATATCACATCTTTTTATTAAAATAGCTATTGATATGTAGGGCTCAATTTTTGCGTAAATCAGTTGCCATGTAGTAATTCGTTTTTCTTCGTTTTCAGGCAAACTGGCTATTCCAATTATTTTGTCAGTCTGATGTGCATATATATGTAGCCTATGGTTCACTACTAATCTTAATCTAAAAATAGTGCATTTAAAGTACTAGATGGACTTGTTATGCTCTATGGATATAGCGTACTTCTGTTGTGCAGTTTCCTACACTTGTGCTTGATTCTAAGGGCTGCCATGTGCCGAACAGGATGGAATTAACAGGATTACTTTTACTTGCTCTGTATGAAGAGGCGGGAACTAGCAGAGAGCACTATTGTCTGATATTGAAATGATATGCCTCAAATTTAATCTTGCAAAGTTGGCCTTGTTGTAAAACCATGGCTTGAAGGCAAATTTTATATGTTTTTCATGCAGGGTAGTCTGCTGCTGTCCTTGCACCTGCAACTGCTGTTTTTACTTTGATAGGTTTTTGTGTGAGGCTTAAGGAGAATATTTGTTTTTCTTTTGTCTAGCGAAGTGAAAGTTTTAGAACAGTATCGTGGCTTGGATGGAATCAATAGAGGAGAAGCTATTGTTAAGTAAGCGTTGGTCCATCTTTGGATTCTGGTTTTTGTGGAAGAGTTTTAAAGAAATGATGGTGCCTCAGATTATACCATCTGGGCATCTCAAGGACAATTTCAATATTGAGCTGAAACTGATGCATTTGCAAAGGCTTGCCTTGTTTTCATCATTTGCTCAGATAAATTTTATGATGTTTTACTTAATTGCCTTGTAAACTTGTTTCTATATTCTTTTACACATTGCAGAAACAGTCAAAGTTGATAAAGAGGTTACTGAGGTTACTAACTGTCTCATCAGTCGCTTCAGAATGAAAAACAGAACTGAAATTATGAAAGCAATACAATCTATGCTTGTGGATCTGAAATGAGGGAACAAACTCACCTGTTCCTCTGTTCTTTTAATGAAAGAACCGCTGCTCTTACCTGCAATTGGCTGTGAATTTTGATGATTTAAATCATAATGACATGAGCTGAAGAGCTTATTTCTGTACTGTTACGAGATCATGAAGCAGCAAAGAAAGAGGCCGTTTGAAATGATTTTATAGCAATGCACCTAATAATTTTATGGGCCATGATAAGTTAACAATCTGATCAGCGTAGAAGAGTGAAATAGTAAGGTGGGAGAATTTTTCAGCACTTGGAAAAAGACATTTTGGTTGCATTTTATGAGTTGCTCTGAAAAATCCATAGCACCCCTTTGTAGTCACAAACACCATTTTGATAGTAAAATACCATTCCATGCTGGATTGTCTTCAACAAAATGCTGTTAGGTCGAGACATGCTTGCACAATGCGCACTATGAAATATTCGTGGATCAGGTATTACAACGACTGATCAATCTGGTAATATTTATGTACCTCGCGTCACGAATATTTACGAGCAGAAATTTTATTTTTAGCCTTCAGGTGGAGTTTCACAGTGAAATGAGGAGGTGACAAATAAATGAAATAATGCAGATAAAGCTCCGTAAAGAGCACATATGCAGCATAATTTTTTAGATGCGTGCAGTTATGCGTACCAGATTATCAAATTGACAATATCAGTTTGCAAGTGAGCTGTGCCTGTGCTCCAAAATGTCCATTGCACTATTATTTATTGTATAAAATTACACGAATTATGCTCACTTGTAGAAGATAGCACCTCTTTTTTTTGTAATTTATTTCTTGATGACATCCTGAGAAACAATTCCAATGGATCATTGAATTTCCTCTGTATGTTACCAATTTTCTGGGGATGTGGTCAAAATCATCCCTATTACTTGTGTTTCAAGAATTTTTTGAAATACCGGCTTTTTTATAATGTAATGTTTGGAATGAAGTCCATAGTCTTACTTTTCTTCATGGAGTCATCCTGAATGAATAGATACATCACATTTTCCGTATGCTAGTGGTAATTGAATTGGTAATTGGTTGTTCATGTGTCCAGTATAGTATATATTTGAGGAGGTAGTAAAGATCTTTCCATCCTTTATTCTAGCTACCTGAGTATAGTGGAACGTCTTCCCACCTATGGTGTTCATTATTATGATGTTAAGGTAAGCTTAGATTTCTTCATCCTATTGTATTTCTTAGTCATCACCATCAGTGAACTTGTTTGTTTGATCAGCTGGCTTTAGGCATGAGCCATTGATAATGTCCTCTGGGTCCCCTGATATGTTTTACGCTGTATGTTATATTATCTCTGGTCCATTGCTAGGTCTTTCTCTAAGTTACCAAAGTGCTCTTGTTCTGCTTTATGCTCACGATAACTCCTTAACGTGTTGTGCCTCATAAATATTCCATGTCCAATACACTAATATGAACCATATGGGGTCTGCAGGAGTAGAAGGTGATTATGCTATAGAGCCTATTTTTAGCTGGATCTCAGAATTGTATTTGTGTTGTTATGTAAACTTTGTACAGCACTTGATTCTCAGGAAGATGAGGAGATGCACTTTATGAGGATTGTATTGGGAGAGGTTGAAAAATGCATTCATTTGTGCATGAAGGAAAGGATCCAAGATGTTTATCTTATTTTGAGATCCTAGCAGAGGTGCAAAATGAGGTGACCAAAGCTTATGGTCTCCTAGTTCTTATGAAAATGTGAAGTAGTGTAAATCTAGCCTTCTCAGTTTAACGATTTTTATCAATCTGCGCCTGGGCTCATTGTTTCAATGGTTACTTCGATTGGATTTAGATCGAAATAATTTCCAGTTTTAAGATTTTACTTTTGTTTCGGCAGCTTGATATTCAATTTTGCGACTCATAATCTATCAATGTTTCTTCTAAACAGAAGGTGCTAGTGAAAGTCGATTTTTTTCAGGATAAGTCAAATATCCCGTGGAAGCTTGGCCTAAGTCATCGTGGCATTGCACAATATGACTATGGTGACCGCATCACTCCCAGAAAGGTAAAATACTTTTTGTATTTTCCTCTGTCTGTTTGAGCAGAAGCTCGATTGATTTAGGTAATTTAATTATTTGTCAATTTTGTGCCAGTATCTGCAGCCTGAGATTTTTGTTGAGAAATCAGGCTCCCTGATTTTTGGTTTTAATAAAATGTAGGATATATTAATCAATAATAGATAAGAGAAAGACTTTTGTTGATGCTTGTGTAAGATATGCACAGTGTTTTGCTGTGAAAGAGTGCCAATATGTTGTAGTAAAAGTGTATTCAAAGACTTTATATGTAGCCTCATCATGCGTTGGTTTTCTTTCCAAAAGCCTGCAATATTCTCCAAATTATTTCTTAAAATGAAACTCTATAAGATGATTTGTGTGTATGTGCTTCATGCTAGCACCTGTCCCAATATAATATTTATGTATTAGGTGTCAGTTCACTTGCTGCTGAGGATTTTTTAAGCAATTTTTTTTACTTCCTCTGCTTTGTTCGATTAAGTGCAGCTTGGTGTGCAAGTCTGGTCATCTATCCAATTTTTGTTGTAGATACACATAGTGTTGCGATTTAAAGTGGGAATGTGATAGAAAACGTTAGTGTTTTCTTTGCATCTTCGCTTTATTTTAATTCATCTTCTAAATTTTAGATTTATTCATGGAATCAAATGGAGAACTTGTATTACAGAGATAAGAAATTCTCCGTGGAAGTACGTGATAAGCCGAAGTAAGTTTTGAAGGAGCATTGGCTTAACTTTTTGTTCTTGGTTGATCGCATTAGTGATGTCATGGACCGATTAGACTTCATGGCTGCATTTCCTTTTCTATGGTGAAGTAGGTTTTTTTCCTGCCAGTTTGTGCTCTGATGGATTTTATCCTCAGCGAAAGCAGTATCGTAACAGTAATGTAGCAGTTCTAAGCTGAATTCTGAAAAGCAGTACCTTGAAGGGGCAGTATCCAATAGGTGTCTGAATGTAGATGTTTATAATGTGAGCGAAATTAGCTCTATTCAACGTAAAAACAACCACAATATTGGTTGCACATTTTATTTAACTCAATCTTCATATAACATTCATGCTTTTTGACCAATTGGAATTGTGAGGGTTTGACCAGGATCTGAATTTTGGGGTGGTTGTGAATTGAGCATCAAAATGAAGATATCTTTCGTTTGGTTGTACCTATGGCCAAAATACTTTCGATTCAGAGTCTTGGTAGCAATACTTTTACTTTGCATGATAAATCTCAAAATTTTCAATGTCAAAGATTCTATCGGATCCTGTTCCTTTAAAATACAGTTTAAAGATAGTTTGTGCATGCCGCCATATGAGGTCGAAATTCAGACTCAATAAAAAAATTTCACTCTGAAATTTCACCCTGCCTAATGTATGATGATGCCATCAATTTTTTTCTTTGCATTTTTTTCTTTCCTAGATAATGGTCTATTATCCTACCAAGTTTCATGTCTCTAGCTGGTGTCCTTCCTGGAGATCATAGGGGGGGCGAATCCCCCATAAACTGTACATTTTCAAAAAGCCCATATACTGTAGGGTTAAGTATTGCACGTGCTATGTGCACTAATCTTTGTCTTCTTTCTCTTGGTTCCAGGTTGAATCCCAGTCCCCTGATTTCAAAGTAAGTCCTATGTGCTTTTTGGTCGGTAAAACTAGGGAAACGTATAAGGGAGCTGTTTTTCATAATGTATACTTTTGTTCA
Source organism: Scolionema suvaense (assembly GCA_027575255.1). Classification (NCBI taxonomy): domain Eukaryota; kingdom Metazoa; phylum Cnidaria; class Hydrozoa; order Limnomedusae; family Olindiidae; genus Scolionema; species Scolionema suvaense. The sequence continues at coordinate 4,172 of JAOBRC010214800.1, read as the reverse complement.
TCTTCAAATATGTTTTTTAATCATCAGCTGTTGTGGAAGGTGTGAGCTATACTTATATAATAAGTTTACTGAGAATTTTAATCGCTAATCATCATTATTAAATAATGTTATATCCTATTGTATACGATAAAGATCTAGTTATTTATGGACAGTTATCTCTCACTTATAAATGGTTTTATGAATTATAAGTTCTTTTGGCCTGGTTAACTTTATTTGATCATTGACTATTTGACTTAAACGAGCACATTCGACAATAACTGCACGACTTTTTGATCAAAGGTGTGTGTGTGACAGGATTTCACACTTTACAGACGAAATACAAAGTACCATGCATGACCAATAATGCACATTAATAATCCATCATGCACTTGCGTAGGGAGGTCATGGTAGTGCAGGGATGCCATGCGCGTGAAATTGATCTTCTTGAAATGTTTGGGGCCTGAGAATCATTGCACTCTTTTTTTTATGAGAAACAGAGAATTTGAGCTGAGGCTTGTTTTTCTTAGGTGTTTCCGCTTTTAGACTCAATTGTTCTTAATTTGTTTTTAATTTCCCAAGACAACTCTGGCTTGAATTGTGGCCATCGCTCATATAGAATTATTTTCTTTGTAAATGAATGATCTATCGAATCAGGAAAAGTTATTTACATTTGACTTTGATTTTTTGCTGATTTAGTAAAAATGTACGAACATTAGGTCCTGTAAACTTTCGTCTTCAAAAGATTCCTGCCGCATTTATTGGTGTGAATAAAGTAGTTAGAAGAACATTTTTTCTCTGTATCATCTGATGAACTAATCACTTAAAGGGACAGTCTCAGATAGAAGTCATTGAACATTTTTGTTTATTTTTTTTTTTTGAGTTAACTGCTGAAAAGTATTTATGTACCTGCTAGCATTCCAAATCGGAAATATTTCACCTCTAAATGCTAGCATTGCAAAACGTTTCATGCTAATTATTTAAGTTTCTCATTTCACTATGAAATCAAATTCTGTCCAAGCCCTGTTAAAGTCCGCAGACCAATTTGATCAAATATTTGACTCCATAAATAATTCAGGGAGAATTGTATTTATCATGCCATTAGTAGCATTTAAATAGAGCTGATCTCGAAAAAGTTTTTGTCAAACGTTTCGGAGACGGACCCTTTATGCCGTCTATTACTTGCCATACTGAAAGAAGAACGTGGCTGCATTTTTTTCGATTAAGAATAATTTTTTTATGTTCTGGGTGTTATTTGATTTGTTTTAAGTAGAGCATAGTTTTCTGCATGGAGCAAGAAGAACATTTATCTGATAGTACTGCTTGTTACATGCTTGAAAATATGAAACGTTGATCTGTAGCGGAAATGCCTTGCAGCACTAGATTTAATGTCATATCCATCTGTATCCATTAGTATCATTACATAAATGTTCAATTGAACATCCCAGTCATCTTAAAAGTCACTTCAAATGGATTCATACATGCAGCCAAAGCAAGTGTCATTACATCGTCATGCTGGAGTCTGTCAGCAGAAAATAGCTGGTTTCATAAAGGGACAGTATCTGACAGGTGTCTTGAAAATGAATGTTAGAATTTGAAATGAAATTCATTCTATTCAATGTAAAAAGAACTAGAATATAGTTTGCATGCTTTTAAAACTCGACCTTCATATAATTTTTATGCTTTTTGATGAACTGGAGTTATAAGAGTTAGACCTGGATCAGGATTTCTGTTGGATTACGAAATTCTTGAATTGAGCATCAAGATGAAGATATCTTTCTTTTGGTGGTGCCTATGGTCGAAATACTTTAGATTTAGAGTCCTAGTACCAGTACTGTTAATTTGCTTTAATGGCTTGTCGGATCCTGTCCCGGTAAACCCTTAGAGGATTCAGCTTTACCTCTATAATCAGTTAACTTCTGTTGGATAACATGGCCATGGTAATCCTAACCTATAATTTTTAAATTCATAAGGAGTAACCACTTAAGAAAAAAAAGCCATTTAAACATGTAATACAATGTACTCTGCTGGCAAAAACTTTGAGGGATTATAATATAATCAGTGTTGAGGATCGGATGAAGTGAGAATCACTTAAAGGGCAACAATGGTCAAAAACAAAATTTTAACAGATGATAGAGGGGGGTCACCCTTTATGACCACCCTAACAGAAAACCATCAATTACAACATGAAGAAAACTTGTGACAATCAATGATAACCAATGCTTTTGTTCCTACTGTTATTGATTCATATAAGAAATAAAAGCATTCCTGTATTGCTGTAATGCACCTTAATATTATAACACATGGTACTGTCGCCCTTTATGACCACCCCATTTATTACACAGAATACATGCAAGTACTTGATATCATGGGTTTTTGAGCCTTCTTCAACATCTCATTACTAGAAAAGGCCGGTTCCGAGCATGTGTGGTTCACTGGGAACCGTGGTACATGCATTTGTTTTTGTACCACTCCCCCGTCTTGACTCTCCGGGAATCAGAGCCATCGCTGCGAAAACTGGTTAGCGAGACCGAGGATGGTCATAAAGGGCGACGCTTTCGTTTTTCAGGCCTGTTCATTTAAACCCCCCTGGAATCCCTCTGAAAAAGTGCAGTTAGCTGAATTCTTTTGTAAATGATAAGTTATGAGTATAGCTTCCCATAAATTAATTCCATGCCCTCGCCAGATCGTTACCAGTCTTGCAAATCAATGATATTTACTGTGACGGCAAATGCACTATCTGGGAAAATTACGGCGATGGCACATCACCCGATCGATAGGCTGTAGTATATCGCTAAACTGCGACTGAAATACGGCAATAGGTGGAGTGTCCTTGAGTAATTTTGTGACAGAAAAGAGTAAGAAAAGCGACAGTGTTCGTGGTTAGTGCGTTTATTGTACGATTTTAGAGAAATTAATGATTTTATTCAAAGGTGGTCATAAAGGGCACCTGGTCATAAAGGGCGACCCCCCTCTAGAGCTCAACAAAACTTGACACTCAGTTTTTATTTCACAGCAAAAGCGTGTATAGTTCTGGAGACATTTAGCCCCAAAGTCTAGCAGCTGCCATCTTGCCACTAATTATGCATGATGTCAATGGTGTCACACTCAAATTATCTACATTTTGTTTCCAAAATACTCAATGTTGAATTACGTTGGAAGGTTGTCTTTTTCATTTCATTATAGCGCTAAGCAATATGTTTAAGATCCATTGAAGAAAATAACATAATCTTTTGTGTTTCTAAAGAAATAGCAATGCTAAGCAACGGACTCCAATGACATCATCAAACGTCAAGATGGTAGCTGCTAGACTTTGAGAGGAAATATCTCCAGAACTAGGAAAGCTTTTGCTATGCTGTTGATGGGAAATTTCATGTTTTGTTGTGCTCTATCATCTGTTAAAATTTCATTTTTGACCATTGTTCCCCTTTAAAAATGATATATCATGGAAATTTTAGCTTGATTATGCGGAACATGCTAAGATTCTTTAATCAAGGATTAATCAATGATCACTGTGTGTTTTATTGTATTTGAGTTTTGCTTGGTTGCGTCTGATTGGTAGATTTCGTTTTTTTTTATTTTATGATTTTATTAAACCCCAAAAAAGTTTGTTGTGAAGTTTTAAAAAATTGTAACTCAAATTCTAGTGTTTTTCGTGCTCACCAAATTTATCAGTGCAGATTGTGGCGAAATTTCTTAGTTGTGGCTTATTCTCATGTTATGTAACTTTTGACACAGTGATAGGCTTAAACGTTCAATGTCCCTATTGTAGAGTAAAATAGGAAAAAATATTGAAGGACGTGTTTGATCAAGTGTTAGCTTCTGATTTTACTAACATCAGGAGGAGCCTGGCTGCTTTTTTGCTGTTATTCTTTATTGTCTGAAAATGCTAATGTCGCAAAATCCATGCTGTTCTGGTTGGTTATATTTTCATTATGGTTGGGGACAGTATTTGCCCCCTCCCCCGTGCAGTGTAATGATGATAGGTTTAATTGAGACCAATTTGGCTTGATTCTGCTGCCTGGTATTACTCCCAAAATATGCTGCTACTGTGTGGTCATATTTCCCCTACTTGTTTTCTTGAATGAGGGCCTCCTGCGTGTTGCTTGTTATTTGACGTCATCTTTCATGCATCCTCACTCTTTCATTTTACGTTCATTGACGGCTTCATTCGTGAGCATGATTTTCATTCGTTC